>CAJHQP010001083.1:0-132729 GCA_905132765.1 Moricandia arvensis
TCATTGCAAGATATTCATTCCAAGATACATCATGTCACAACCTTCACGCCAGAGATTGAATGCTTCATCGCTGCTACGCTCAGGTACCCCTTCACTAAACGAATCACATACATTAAGGTCCAACCGATCGATAAGCTCTGCATGGCATATTACTTTGGTGATATGGATCCAACCGACCACATGAACACGTTCAATATCGCCATGGGGAGAACACATTTCTCCGATGAGGAGAGGGACGCCGGCCTCTACCAGATTTTTGTCGAAAGCCTATCCAGCCCTGCCCTGACTTGGTTCTCTCGGCTGTCCAAAGACTCAATTGATAGCTTCCACGATCTATCTGTGCAGTTCTTGAAACATTATATCATGTTTACACTCCAAGGGGCATCCTCAGCGGAATTCTGGAAAATATCCCAACCGGACAACAAAAGTCTCCAAGATTTAATAGAACGGTTCAAGCAAGTGGTTTTGAAAGTCCATGTGCTGGATTACACAGCGGTGGAAGCCCTTCGAAACTACTTGTGGATACATTCCAAGTTTTGAGAGGACCTCTACTCCAAACCCACCGTCTCACTCCAGGATGTCGTGCATCAATTGAAAAACATCATCCTAATGGAAGAAGATAATTGTGCATTCATCAGGAGGCAGCAAGAGCTAAAACAAGCCGTCCTGAAGACAACGAAAACCCAACCCAAACCCAGACAACACGCACCCTACATCAAGACAGACAAAAAGAAGGACTCGTTAACGCCATTCCCGATGACGAACAGCCGAATTCCGCCATGGCCGTCTGTGGTACAGGTTGGAATAATTGGACTCTCGATGCCGAAGGGAAGAAGCAGTCGGCGCGATCGAACCCCCCAAACGGGCAGTACAACGCAAGCAAGTGGTGTGATTACAATTAAGCGAAAGGGAATGACACCAAGGAATGCTAGAAACTCCAAGAATCCCTCCTTGCGACTTTCGTAAATGGGAACGCAAACCCCGAACCCCCGCAGCAAAAACTGTCGAAGGTCAATAAGAGCTGGAGCAAGAGCAAAGACAAGAATAAAAAAAAGGACAGGACGATCAACCAGACGGATTCCCCTCCAAGGACGAGACCATCTTATCTCAGCACGACAATGACTTTGCCTCCAAAGAGGAAAAACCGAAATCTAGCCGCAAGATTTTCACAATCCGGACAATCCCCAATCCCTCCCCAGCGGACGACAGTCAAGGGAAGACGAATACACACAATTCGCTCGACAAAGATCAGAATCAAACTTCATCGTCTTCTGCCAACCAACCGCAGGGGAACGACCTGCGCAATTTATTAAAGCGGGAAATAATGCAACCGATCGATCACCCCGCATCCACTGGTCTATGACTGATGATAGACGAATCTAAACTAAGGAAACTGAATTCTATGGACACCCGTCACAAACTTAGGGCCAAGAGACACGATCTTCGATCGGTAATCAACTCCAAGATCATCGATCTCCGGGAAAAACTCAGTCAATCAGCGACGAAACAACCCGAGACCACATCAGCCCCCGATTCTACGACTGTCCCTGACCTATGAACCCTGTTGAACAAAGCCAAAGCGAAATGGTCAGCAGACTCGGAATGACTAAACGTTCTCATCGGAGGATCGTCACCTTGCAATGATTCCATCCGATCTGCCAAGGAATTCCGCCGTAAGGCTCTAACCACAAAAAAATGGCCCACCTTCTCGGGAATGATCCACATGTCACTTTTTCCGCAGAAGACACTGCTGGGGTGCTTATGCCTCATAACGATTCCCTTCTTGTCAAGTTCGGGACCGGGTATTGAGAAGTAATCAAAGGCCTAATCGACACTGCTAGTTCCGTCGACCTCATTTTCAAAGATACTCTTGACAAGATGGGGTTCGACCTCAGTGAAATAAAACCCTCGGCCTGATCGTTAACGGGATTCAACTGGTCATCCAAAACGATGCTAGGCACAATTGGACTACGTGTACATGCACAAGGCGTGGATAAGAATGTCAAATTCTCCATTATTGATGTAAAATTCCCGTATAATGCAATCTATGGAACACCGTGGATGCATGCGATGAAAGCAATTCCATAAACCTACCATCAATGTGTCAAATTCGCGAGCATGGAAGGGCGAATCATCACCCTCCGAGGCGATCAGGCTGCGGCTCGTGACCTCCTCGTTGCTGAAGTTATGCTCCGACAAGCCTCCTCCCACATCAATACTATAGTCAAGCCAATCGAGAAGGCCTTCCCGTTGAAAGAGGAAACTCTCAAAGTTTTCATCGACGAGAACGACCCAAGAAAAATCGTAAGGATAGGTGCGTACTTGACAGACGAAATGAAGGACAAGATTGTTTCTTTCCTAAAGGGAAATGCATCAACCTTCGCTTGGTCGACTTCAGATATGAAAGGAATAAGCCTTTCTATTACGACTCACGAACTCAACGTCGACCCAACATTTAAGCAGGTTCGACAAAGGAGGTACACGTTAGGCCCTGAATGATCGGAAATGAGGTCGATCGATTGCTCAGCGCAGGATTTATCACCAAAGTTAAAGACACAGATTGGTTAGCCAATCCGGTGGTCGTTAATAAGAAGAATGACAAATGGCGTGTCTGCGTCGATTTTACCGACCTGAATAAAGCATGTACGAAGGATAGCCTTCCCCCTTCCCCATAACGATCGTCTAGTAAAATCGACAGCAGGGAATGAGCTATTGAAATTAATGGATGAATTTTCCGGGGACAACCAGATATAAATGCACCCCCATGACCGCGAAAAAAAGCATTCATCACAGACAGAGGAAGTTATTGCGATAGAGTTATGTCGTTCGGCCTCAAAAATGCGGGTGCCACCAATCAACCACTCGTCAACCAGATGTTCGCCGATAGACTGGGAAATGCCATGGAAGTCTATATCAACGATATGTTTGTCAAATCCCTCGTAGCGGCTGATCATATGGACCACTTTTGGATTGCTTCCAAGCCTTAAACAAGTACGGCATGAAACTCAACCTAGACAAGTGCACATTTGGATTCATGCCTAGAGAATTCCTCGACTACATCATAACCCAACGAGGAATCGAGGCATATCCGAAGAAGATTTCCGTGATCCTAGACTCAATCGGTTCATCTCCCACTTGACCGATAAGTGTCTTCCTTTCTACAATCTGCTGCGAGGCAATAAGAAATTCGTGTGGGACGAAAAGTGTGAAGAAGCGTTCGGTCAACTTTATAAGATTTATTTAACGACGCCGCCAATGCTGGCTAAACCCGACAAGGTGATACGCTCTATCTTTACACCGTAGTCTCTTCTATGGTCGTTAGCAGTGTTTTGATCAAAGAGGATCGCGGAGAACAAAGACCGATATTCAATACCAGCAAATGGATGACCGACGCGGAAACACGATACTCTACGCTCAAGAAAATAGCTCTCGCCATCGTCACCTTGGCAAGAGAGCTCAGGCCTTACTACCAGTCTCATTCGATAGTCATACTCACCAATCAACCCTTACGAGCGATCAACCCAATTACACCAAAGTAAGCAAGAACCCACCTTTGGCGATATCTCTTCCGTTGACGACGGATTCACTTATGGCCGAAATCACTCCACTTGTGCTGATTGAGCTCGGCTATTTTTGGAACGTCCTCCCAAAAAGACTCAGAATATCCGATGATATTCGGGTGCGTAAGTAAAAATCAAAAAAGAAGAAGAAATCAGCCCTGGAGTCGAGAAAACCTATCTCTCGATGTCGGCTCGCTACCGATGTGAGGATTCCACAAAAAGCAGAAATTATCGTCCAGAGATTCATCGAAGGCGGCATCATCCAGAGATTCATCGAAGGCGGCATCGTTGGCTCTGATGTAGAATAAATGGCACTGCCAATGCTTGGTCTTCGACGGATGCCCGGTAAGAATGTGAAGCCTCAATCGCATATGTACTGCGAATAGGTCGTTCGGCCTGGGCTGGGTCTGTGTGATCTCTTCAAAAACACGAATGGTCATTGACACGTCTATCTCTGCAACCATCACCATTAGGGAAACGACAATTCTAATAGCCCCGTTCATCAGCTGAGTCATGGCGAGATCTCAACGAGCGCAGTAGGCGGTCACGAGGCGCGAAATTAGGAACCAAAGCTTGGAGTCCCTCCCAAAGAAAGAGTCGTAGAGGCACTGATAGCCGGTAACCGGCGTCCATGGTCGTTGATCCGGTCTGGGAATTATGAAGGTTACCCCTTGCGCGTCGCACTCCTTCCTTAAAGAGGAAACCCCCTTCAAAGTCGACCAGGTTGCAAAAACTTCATTCTAATCATGACCCTCTATCAAGGATGGTCGGGCGAGTTCTGATGGCACATCTGGGAGTTGTTCGATCAGCCCATTGCGATAGTAGTGAAATAGAATCAACCGCCTGGTAGTATCATGCCCATCTAAGCCTTCTTCAGACCAACCACCTCTATGCTTTCTTTGCTCGACCCTTATCCCAGCAGTATTGAACCTGGTTTGGTGCGAACGATGCTCAGCATGACTCCCTATCGCGGAATCCTCTCTTTCCCTAATAGCCTCGTCTTCATCCTCCTCGAAACATTGCCCATCCCCATCTCCTCGAGATGGAATCCCAGCATTGTGATTTCGATACGGATTAGGATGGGCCATGTTGAGTGACGCTCCACAATGAACCCTGATCGCAGAACCGAGAACTTCGGGCCAGTCGATGGTTTCCTAGGAGGGCTTGGATCGGTTTGAACGCCATTCCCTTTTCGGACAATGAAGATTTCTTCCGAGAAGATGACATCACTTGTCCGGTTATCGTCGGATGGAGGAAAACAGCCAGGTACGCCGAGAAGAGCGGTGTCAGATCGGAGATTGGAGGCTGGAGAGCAAAAGAAATGGAAGAAAAATAGAGAGAGTGTGTGTGTGTGTGTGAGAGAGAGAGAGAGAGAGAGAGAGAGAGAGAGAGAGAGTGAGAGAGAGAGAGTGCCTTTTTGGAGCTCATGAAGAAGTGAAAATAATGAGAGGGGGAGCCTTATTTATATCAAAAAGGCCTTGAGCCTTGAGGGGGACATAGTCATTAGGCCTACTAAGGCCTAAAGGGCTTCGAATTCTACGCAAATTGAGATTATCGATTGCCTCCCTCGAAACAAACCGAACCCACCAAACCTGTCTATTTTGCTCGAGTTTCCGATTGGAAGTCAAACCGAAAGCCCTCCAACGGACGACCGATGAACAGAAGCCGTCTTCATATACTTCCCAATCAACAGGGAGGCGTCATAAGCCCGATGACGGGCCGATCCGATTATTTTCAGAGTCTTTCCTTTCCTAAATCCACTAAGAGACCAACATCACTTAATGAACTTGGGGGAGGGATTACAGTTGGTGAGGAATTTACAATCCTCAACAAAGCCCATCAAATAACCGGATTCGGCCCAAGAGCATGGATAAAGCCGATCGTGGGTGACTCAGCTCGGGTTCGACGTCGTTTAGGAACATTGTTCAAGCGGCTAGGAGAGCCAGGAGAGATCTTCAATCAATCGATTTCGGCTCATTCCGAACAGCCTATGAAGATCCGGTCCCAGGCCCGACCCTTTAAGAGCAAATGCTCTAGGGCGTATCGAGGGGTCTCGACTGCAGCCTATAAAAGGAAAGAGGAGGATAACGTGAAAGGGGGAGAAACGGAGATGACAACCGATTAACGACAATATCAAGGGTTTCCGGAAGAATATTAAATCTAGTTGATTCTTTGTTCCCTCTCTTTTCGATTATTTTACTTTCAGATCTTTTATACCGCATATTAACTAACAAACCGCCTCCAAAATAACCCAGAAATCGAGTTTAGTTCTTTCCGATCAAACGAACAAAACTCAGATTTAACAATGTTTGTCCTCATGTTGCAGATAGCTCATACTGTGGCCATGAATGCTCTTCCAAGAAGTAAGGAAGATTTCCAGTCGATCTTTATATCCATCACATGGAAGTCTACTGGGACTAAGGCGTTGCAAATCTGCACTTGGACGTCTCTGTCTATCCTTCTTGAATTCACATTGGAGCAATCCACAAAGGTGAATGAATCACTAAAAGGCCCCACTTTTAGGATTAGCTTCTCTGCCATAATTCTAGGCATGATGATGACTGCTGATCAAGTATTGTAGAGGGCGTTGGGATACTCGTGACCTTTGACAAAACATGGAATCACAAATTTTTCCCAGGGTCACTTTTCTTCTTGAGAGTGGTTCTCTACTTCAGCTTCTCTCTGAGGTCACTGAACATGCAGTCTATGTATTTTTCTGTTTCCTTGGATTTCCTGAAAACATCCGCTATTTATGAGTATAGTATGCTTTAACAAATTGAGTATCTAAAGGAATTTTAAAAACTCTTTTGGCAAAGCCATTCATCTCTTTGTCAGTTGCTTCTCTGTGAAGATGTTTAAGAATCTTCTGCTTCCTTCTGGATTGCCTTTCTTTTGTCTTATCGACTATCATTGGCTCAGGTGTATCGGTGCTCTGTTCTTGAGTCTCCATACTCGAAGGTCTGACAAATAGGCTGGCATTCAAACTTCGTAAACGAATAGGTTCCGCTTTTAGAGACTGTCGACGATGTGGGCTTCTCTACGTCGATCGATGTTTGAAGACTCACACGAAGCAACGGACTCTAAAGCTTCTGTCGATCGATGCTCAGGTTCGGGTGTCGATCGACACCAGTGCAAACTTCCAAAGGACATAGCACTTTATACACGGAAATCTCCTTCCTGGAGCTGTTCTCTCTTCACCTTTTGCCAAAAATCATCACCTATCAAAGCACTGATGTGGTGCTTCTGACATGCTTCCCCTTTCTCTCCTTAATCAGAGTCTCATGTCTCTGTATGGCCTAACTTGTATGGATAACTTGATTCTTCAACTTCTTGACATGAGTGTTGGGAGTCTCAAACTTTGTGTTGAGGTTGATGTATAGAGCATCTATCTTTCCATTGAAGTTCACAGTCATTTGTTGTTGCTGTTCCAGTATTCTAACAACCATAGCTTCTAACTTGCTCTCATGAGGCCTTTGCTGCTGTGAATTCTGTTTGTATTTACTCATGTCGCCACCATAAAAGTTTTTGTTGCAACCTTGATTTCCCTGTCTCTGGAAACCGTTTCCACCAACAAAATTGACATCTTGTTCATCTTCTTCTTCTTCCATGGCTTTCACTTCTTGCTTCTTGAGAAATTTCTGGACACTATCAAGCTTTGACTTCATCTATTTTCTCCTTGCTTAAAGATGAAAGTGATTTCTTCCTCTCATAATCGGTGTTCCTGGTGCTATTGCTAAACGTCAAGTTCTCAATAAGCCCTGTTGTTTCTTCTGGACTTTTAGTGCTGAAGTTTCCTTCACTAGCTGTGTCTAAAGCCATCTGGTACCGCAGATCAATACCTCTGAAGAAAGTGCTAAGCTGCTGCACCTCGTTGAAACCTTGGGGTGGGCAGTCTCTCTGGTAGGATTTGAATCTGAACCAAGAGCTTCTGAATGATTCTCAAGTTCCTGTGTGAATATAGTGATTCTGCTTCTCAAGTCTTCTGCTCGCGCATCATCAAAGAAATTGCACAGGAACGCATTCTTGATGTATGTCCAGGATGTTAGAGATCCTGGTGCTAGTTGTTTGAGCCAATATGAAGCCTCTCCAGTAAGTGAGTACTTTAAGAGCATACAAAATAGATACTCCTGAGGGACTCCATTGGCTTTAATTGCAGATACTAGATCCTTAAACCGCTCCAGATGATCCATCGGGTGCTCATGTCGCAATCCATGGTAAGGTGTATGCGCAGCAAGTGCGAAGGACAGTTTGATATCAAAGTCGTTCCTCTGGAAAGCTGGAGGAAGAATAGCGGATCTGTTAGCATAGGACTGGTCTGGTTGAATGTAGTATGCCAGTGTATGTTGAGCAGCTTGGGTGGCTGCTACAGGTCGAACTAGTGCTGGGTATGCTTCTATTTTTGGTTCAAGGATTACAGCCCCTAGATCATCAATTCTGAGACCTGTTGCATTACGCAGATGACCTTTGAGGTCATACAAGTCTCCTCTCTCATCTCGAACCACAACTAAATTCGCAACCATTTGAACTCGCAAACTAGCCACAATCGATGTTGTACGGGTATTGTCGATCGATGTTGGTCGTGAAGGGGAGTCGATTGGAAGTTGAGCGGTACTATCGATGGAAGCTTGTCATATCTGTTTGCGGATGGAACATTAGATTGCAATGGCATCAGAGAAGAGTAGTTCCTTGTTCTTTTTGCTTCTGGTACTACTGGACATGCACCTGAAAGACAAGAAAAAGAAATTACTAGTAACTTGCGGTAAAGAAAAAGGCTAGACTAAACCCTAGAAAATAAATTTAATGGGAATCCTTGCTCCCCGGCAACGGCACCAAATTTGACACCGTGCACGCTAAGTAGTACTGTCAAATGGGCCGTCCAATGTCCAAATAGCCCCGTCCAAAATGGACCATTTCAGTTTTGGGCATTAATGGTCGGTCCATAATGGACAATGGTCCAAAAATTGCCCAAGACCAAAAAAGACCATGTCCAAATGGGCTTGTCCATGGACACCCAATAATTTAATCTCTTTATTATTTATTTGTATTTAATTCTATTTTTATTCATTTGTATTTAATTTATATATATTTCATATTTATATTATTCACAATGATTTATGTATTTGAATTGTATTTAATTTACAATTTCATATTTATATTATCAAATCTTATGAAATGGTGATGATGATGAACAATTTTAGCTCAAATTATACTACTTATTGGATCTTAGCCAAAGCTTCCTTAAGCTTCTTTTTCTCTTTCTCATAAATCTTGTAGACATCTGATGCTGCTGTATTATGACTCCAAAACTCAATAGAAGGATTAGCATAAGTGAAAGCTTCTCTTATCTTTTCATACTCGACAAAAGAATAGGGCAAATTATGTTGAATTAGAGCCACAGCAATCATTTCGCGGAACACTGCCATATCTAGCTTTCTATAACTACTTCTAGGAGTATTTCCAGGAGTTTTTAAGCAAGACTTCATATGCCGAATCAAGGTATTAGTTCCATTTTGATGAATGCATGTAACATCAGTTTTGCCATCAAAATATTTCTCTCCTACTATGTAGTTTTTCCAGCACTTAGAACGGCGTCTACTTATACTACTCGTACCTTTTTGTTTCTCAGCTATCTCTGAAGAACCAGTTTCCTGAGGCAGTGTATCAAGCTCATGATTATCCTCTTCAGCCATATCTTCATGTGCAAGATAAATGTTGTCCTCCTCAATCAAGTTTTGTGTATCAAAGCTCATCATATTCCTGGAACAATTACACAGAAATATTGCAAGATAGATTAGTAACTCTAAAGACACAGTCACATAACACTGTCCCTGGATACAATTTCTATAATAAGTTTTTGAGAAAGCAAATGAAACATAGACATAGAGAATATAAATGATTAATGCAACTCAAGAGTTGATTATTCTCGTGGTTTCTGGTCCTAATCCATGGCTTAGTGAACTAAACTGGTTGCTACAGATAGGTGCACAAAACGAGAATGTGATCATCAACGAGAACATTAAACAATGAGCTATACTAGAAAGGCAAGCCTAAGTATATCTCACAGACTCATCAACGAGAACATTAAGCTAAAGGAGTTTCAGGTCACTGCTTATTAATCATGAAAAGCAACTACAAGAACTTATCTATTGAAACCATTACTAAACAAAAAAAGCAACCCGTTAGACTTCAATGACTAGAAATATAACAGTAAATATGATGGTTTTGTTTTGAACCAGCATGGGTAAATATGATGCAATGGCATAACTCTTTCATCTTTTTCCTTCCATACTTATGACAAGTCTAGTTCTATGCTTTGATAACTATCTTTTTTAGTACAACGCATCAGAAATCAAACCACGAAACAAAGTAAAGCAGATAATCATGTGTGCTGCACGAGACTATACTTTGTTACTTCAACCAACCCACTAAGCTCAAAACACTAAAAAGGTAAGAAAAGAGGACACCTTTCTCAAAGCAGTGGTGAGCTCACACACGAGTGAAGTTGGCTGCAGCGGTGATAGTCGAAGGGATCCCGTTTCAGAACTGATACAATCAACAGAGCAGACGGAGCTTGTCGACGGAGCTTGTAGACGAACTGATACTACCACAAACCCAGATCAAAACTTCAATCAAAACCCACAAAGATCAATCGATGAAGGAGAAGAAAACCCGAAAGAGAAAAAGAATCAGGGATCGTCACTTTTCCCCTAAATTAAAAAAACCTAAGATTTTAGTGTTTTGGACTTGCCCAATGTCCAATTGGTCTTAGACCATATTACCATGGTTAATATTGGTTTTGGACCCAATTAGACCATGTGTTGTTTGGTCTTGTCCATGGACTGCCCACAACAATCTGGACAGGGCTGGCCCATGGACGGCCTGACCATTTGACACTACTAACGCTAAGGTTTATTTTAAGGCAGGTAATATATCAAATTAACCCTACGAAATTTTCTTGCCAAGAGAGGTCTAATTGTATTACCTTGGGATCGAATCCACAGAGAGCGAGGGCACACAATAGATTTATGTCTTCCTAATGGCTAAGCTAGGCAGGCTAAAAATAGGAAGTTTATTGTAAGTTTATCCGAAAAGAAAATTGTCTAAATAAGTAAAGTTGATTCAAATGTGGAAAATAATATATCTAGGGTTTCATGCAAGTGAATTATAGTAGATAGGATGCAAGGAATTATTAATATATGAGGACCCTAATAAACTAGGCTGACCCGCTCTTGTTCCAACTCTTGTATGCGAACAGAGGAGTAGACCTCGATCGACGGTTAAGGTCGAGTGTCGATCGACGGTTATTAGACAGGAAGTTCATTCGCTAGATTAATTAAACTAGCTCTCGCATGTATATAACAACCTAACTCAATGAAATCAATTGTAGCATAACCTACTCTCATAGTTTTCTATGTCCTAAGTTTAGGTTTCTAGTTAGCTACTCTAGAACGCAAGCATTAAACACAATTTCAAAGACTGATATTTCTTCATCCTAGCAATCCTATTTTAGGGATAATTCATCAGTACCATTATAAACCCTAAATCTAACAACATAATTACTTAGACATAATCATAGAAAGCATGATAGACTGAATAATATAATTCATAGAATAAATAATGGGGATTCCAATATAAATCTCTGAAGGAGTTCAAATATTCTCTCCTAAACTACTAAGAAAACTAGAAGCTGTAAATAATACTTGTGTAATCTGTGTGTTACTACATAAATATTGGCAGAACATTTATAAACTAGGTTAAAACTTGTTCAGGGGCATTCTCTTAATTTGTCTTGACTTGGGCTTGACGTCGGCCAGCACTTTTATGAATAGGTCGTCGGTCGACAGCAAGGGTGCTCTATCGATCGATGGTCATGCTTGACTTTGACTCTGACTTAGCTGATCGTGAACAACTACAAATATCTCCTATGAATGCTCTAACAAGCTCCATAATGCTCCAAAACGTACCTGACCTGAAAAGACTCTAAAACACAGTCTAGACAAACATAGTAGACTCCAAATAGGGTCCAAATGATAGTCTAAAACTGGAAAATAACAAGGTATATCAAATAAAGACAAGGTGTTCTGCAGTATCTTTTGGCGTGTATTATTTCGACTTAAGGGCACAAACTTATGCTTCACGACAGCTTATCGGCCTCAATCCGATGGACAAACCGAGGTAGTTAATCGCACTTTGGAAATGTCTCTTTAATGTGTGGCATGGGATGAGCCACCAAAAAATGTCTCACATGGCTTCCTTGGGTTGGGTATTTCTATAACACATCCTATCACATGAGTCTCAAAGAAACACCATTTAGGATGGTCTATGGAATGGAACCGCCTCCTCTTTTGGACTACACAGCGGGGATTTCAAAAGCTGAAGCTGTCGATGTTGCTTTGGAGAAAAAGGATACGTTTTTGGCTGTTGCGAGGAAACATTTACAAGAAGCTCAAAACAGAATGAAGCAACTTACGATAATCATCATCGTCCCGTCGAATTCAACAAAGGAGATTGAGTTTGGTTGAATATTCAGCCTTACTGGAAGCTCACGGTGGCTCGAAAAGCCTTTTCAAAGCTATCGCCGAAGTTTTATGGACCATTTGAAGTACTAGCTCGCGTGGGGACCGTTTCTTATCGTCTACGTCTTTCAGAGAATACTCAGATTCGTTATATGTTTCATGTCTCACTTCTTAAAGCACACAAGGGAGAGAGACCTGCGGAGAGTCCGGTGTTGCCACCGGTTTTCCAAGGTCAAATGTTACCAGCTAAGTCAGCCAAGTTTCTTTGAGCACGTGTCTGTTGTGGTACTCGACAGGTTTTGGTGAGATGGACTGAAGATGACTCGAACACTGCTACATTGGAAGATGCTGATTTCTGAAGCGTATCCGGAAATGGATCTTGAGGATAAGCTCCTTGTCGAGAAGGGAAGTAATGATGCACGTTATTGTATTATGTAACATAGAACAAAGAATTAGAATAAGTAGTTTTCTTTGAAGCATTAAGAATTGAGTTTTGGTGTTTTTCTTTTTAGCATTTAAGTAACTTTCCTTTCTTATCTAGGGCTATGATTAATGTAGTCAGATATAAGGAGACCTAATTATTAATAAATATTATCTTCCAGCATTAACCTTATTCTCAAGAGAGACTAATTTAAAGGAACCTTTGCAAACAAGTACAATGTTTCTTACTTACAACTACGGCTCCGGTTACGCAATCTCAGACAAGGCGACAGGCTCATATCATACCACAACAGTTCCAACAACAGAATTTACTCCTGAGGCCACCTCTGAAACCAGTGTATGAACCTCACATGGGTGTGTAAAACTTCGAACGTAGACTTAACAAAAATTAATTACTTCAAAACACATTTTCATTAGAAATTATTTGAACACCTATCTCTTGTTTAGTCAGATTTATAAGAGTACATACAACCGTGTATCTTGACTGACCAAATTCTAATTACACTACTGATCCAAGCCAACACACTCGTTTCTTGATCAACACGTATGGATCTATCACTCAATCTCTTGGACGACTATGCTTCTAGTGTTTTCACTAAAAAAACCCTAGCCTCCTCAATCTCTTTTTCGTTTCTTATATATCTCATATATCGTATCTTTTAATGTATCTCTTCTTTCCTTAATTATCGCATCATATCTCGCATTATATCTTCACTAGATATCTCTTTTACACGGGCTCTCTTCTTAACCTTCAAATGCTTGAGCTTACAATCTCCTTATGTTTGTCTGCATCTATCACTCCATTCTTCTCCTGCAAAATGAAACACACATACCAATTGCAATACAATCCACTTCAGAATAACCGAGTGTTAGTAACAAAACAATCAAAGGTAACACTCGGAAAAGAGTACTTAACTTATTACAAACCATAAGAGTTAAGCTTAATGTAAAAACCAGATCAAGATATTGTCTTAAAACAGCAAGAGAAATAGATAACATGAAATAGAACCAGACGACAACACATCAGTAGCAACTTCTTCTCACTAACACATCTACACATCTCCCCCTGAATGAGTGATGAATCAAACAAACTCAAGCACTGCACACTCAGCCTCTCCTTGGTCCTCGTACCTCCCCAATGATGTTCCTTATAGTTTTAGGTGCTCTAATCAGCTCGTCGTCACCGGGAAGTCTCGAAATTTCCTTCTGAAGCTCCAAGACATGATAGATAAAGTTGGGAAACACCAACTTCTTCTATGGACTCATTTCTCTCGTGTGCTCCATGACCTGATCATACACCAGGGTCCCAAAGTCTATCTCCCGAAGCTGAACCAGAGCCCAAATGAGACGAAGATGCTTCTTTATGGACGCGTCAGTATCTGGACTCGGAACCCAGTTGAGTTCACATAGTCGGTAGAGAATGTGATACGGTGGGATGAGCGAGGTGAGCTTAAAGTCTGTCCAACCGGAGCACTCATAGGCGGTGAAAGATTTGATAGCAAGATTCAGATCCCCTCCATCCTAACAAAAGACCAGTGAACATAGGGAGTTGCAAACAGTTGATTTATCATTGTCGGATCGAATGCAAAATGGGTTTCTCGAACTATAACACCATCAGGAGAGTAAAGAAGGTTGGCTAAGCATTCTCTAACAATCCTTGCACAGAACGGACGCACATGCAACATCGAGTATGACCATTCTACCCTATCGATTAACCTAAGTGCTTCTCTCACACTCGGGTCACGAGGGCAGAGAGTACCGTGAGCTATAAAACCTCAAAGACAGAGGTCGCGATATGTAATCTTTGCATCGAAATTGACAAAACGTTGAGTGATCTGTCCCACCGGAACTTCTTCGACAAACACGGCGCAATGCAACTCAAGCCTTTCCTCGAAGGAACTGTATGGGACTGGGGCGGCGCTGTTGTAGACACTTCCGAGTGGAGCAGCCATGGAAATCGCTTTGGAGAGAAAATAAATTGCTTTCGAAATCAATTAGAGAGGAGAACAAAGGATTTGATTCAAAGAGATTCAATTCGGGGAAAAAGATGGAAACTGAAAAGACAAGGAGGGAGAGCAAAATTACTCTAAGGTCTCATCAGGGTATTTATACCCGCGAGTGGCGTGACAGACACACCCTTCTTTTTTGTGACTCGAGACACGCAAAAGATCTCAGACCACTTCCTTTCTCATTTAGACTTTAGCGAATCAAGCCCAAACTATCCTAAACTGGCCCAACACTTTTAGACTATTCAGACCTTTTAAAGAGAAACTAGCGAGTCTCATTGCGATTTTGAACATTATTGATAACTTACTAAATACGAAACTAGGATTCTTGTGAACCGACCTAACCCTTAAGCATAAATTCTATTTGATTGAATTATTTCATCTCCCATACTTTATACGACCTTTTGATCAGTTAATTAAACTAAATCACTCAGCCACTGCATTCCTCAGCCGAGGTGCATTCATGTCCAGACCCAGCAAAGTCTTTTTCCTTACAATTATAAGCTTAATCACCATGTATCAAGTAGTTCAAACTGATTGAGATCTTATCTAGTCATCGAAAGAGATTCAATAGTTCTAGAGCATTTGGTGGAGTATGACTCTTACTTTGGTGCTGCGTTTCTCAGCTGAAATGCATTCACACCTTCCCCTTTTTTAATTGGACACAATTTAGTGCTCGATATCATACTCCTAAGTTGGATTTCTCTTGAACTTCTCTTTTATAATTTTTATTTGGCTCAAGAACTTTTATCGAACTTCTTCATAACTTTCTGAATACTCTACCTTCATAGTCTGAGTATAGGACAGGTAACACGAGTGTTAGTGATGTTATTCAATCAGTGACTATTTCCTCAGTCCCCACATTGATTGCAGTCAGATTCATACTATGGCAACAACAAGTTCTGATGCGATTGTGGATCATTATGAAAGGGTTGATTACCTAACAAGTTCCCACTAGGTTAACATTCACTTTGGTGACTTAGTCTTGTGACCAACAGTGGGGTTTACTTAGTCAGGCGATGATCATCTAAGAAGTTTAGCTTATCAGAGTTCATAGATTCCCAATGCCTTCCGCAGATCCAAGAAGGTGTTAAGATCCAAGGGTTTAGTAAATATATGAGCTAGTTGTTTTTTGGATGGCACGTGTTCAATGATTGCAAGTTTCTCCTCTACTAGTTCTCTAACAAAGTGATGTCTACTGTCGACATGTTTAGTTCTAGAGTGTTGAACATGGTTTTTGGATATGTCTATAGCGTTTTTATTATCAGTGTACGAGAAAGGATTGAGTATCAATACAATAATCCTTGAGCATGTGTCACGTCCAGAGAAGTTGTGTGCAGAAGCTCCCAAGAGCTATGTATTCTGCTTCAGCAGTGGACAGAGAGACACAGTTTTGTTTCTTACTATGCCCAGAAACAACATTGTTATCAAGGGAAAAAATCCTCCTAAGGTAATTTTCCGATCATAAAAGCAGCCTGCCCAATCTGCATCACAAAAGCCAGCAAGATTTGTGTTAGTCTGAATTGAATAGTTCATACCATAGTTCAGTGTACCTCTCACATATTTAATAATAAGTTTAACCGCTTGAAGATGTGATACTTTTGGATTAGCCTGATATCTTGTAGACAAACCTACACTCAAACATAGATCATGCCTAATTGCTGTGAGACACAGCAGACTCCCTATCATCGGTGTGTATAGTTTTTCATCAAATTTTAGTCCTTATTGGTCTCTGCTTAGCTTGGTTGTCGTAATCATAAGCGTCCTTGCAGTCTTGCTTTTCCAATATCAAATCTTTTAACAAAATTTCGTGCGTATGTACTTTGACACACAAAGATGCCACTTTCCGTTTGTCGTACTTGGAGACCCATGAAGTAGTTTAGTTCTCCAACCATGCTCATTTCAAACTCCCGAGTCATTGTTTTGACGAAGCCATCAATTAAGCTCTGCTTGGTTGCTCCAAATATGATGTCATCAACATAGATCTGCACGATCAAGTTATGTGAATCTTGACACAATATGAATAAGGTTTTATCCACATTTCTTCGTTTGAAACCTGCTTTCAGCAAAAATTGGGTCAGGCATTCGTACCATGCTCTGGGTGCTTGCTTCAGTCCATACAAAGCTCTCGTGAGTTTGTACACATAATTTGAATGTTTTGGGTCTTCAAACCCTTTTGGTTGAACCACATACACTTCTTCTTGTAAGACACCATTCAGAAACTCACATTTTACATCCATCTGATCCAGTTTAATCTTTAGTTTGCATGCAATCCTAAATAAAAGCTTGATAGATTATAGTCGAGCAACAAGAGAAAAGGTTTCATCAAAATCAATTCCTTCTATTTGAGAATATTCCTAAGCTACGAGCTGGGACTTATTGCGCACAACATTCCCTTCTTCATTTATCTTGTTCTTGTAAATCCATTTGGTTCCCACTATATTGACTCCCTCAGGTTTTGGAACCAAATCCCAGACATCCACCTTGTGAAATGTTTTAGTTCTTCATGCATGTATTTAGTCCAGTATCCGTCTCCAAGAGCTTGGTCGATGTTCTTTGGTTCAAAGAACGACAAAATAATGCAAGTTTTACCATGGATTTGAAGTCAATTTGTTTGTTCCGAGTCTTTCTTCCTTCATTGACTTCACCAGTAACATCATCTATACTGTGATTGCGATGGACTTGAGCTGGAGCTGACTCTTTTTTGCTTTCCTCATCCTTATTGATGTCTTCATCCTCACTCTCATGACTTTCCTCGAGTTTGCCATTTGAGAAATTGTCATCACTTTGTTGTATCTCGACTGGCTCGAGTATTAGGATTTGATGATCATCGAATACAACATTGACTGCATCCCCTAGGTAGGAAGTTCTCTTATTGAAGACTCGGTACGACATGCTATTTAAAGTAACCGATAAATGTCCCCTCATCACTTCTCGAGTGAAACTTCCACAATTGCTTTTTAACATTTAGGATATAGCATTTGCAACCAAAGACATGGAAATAGCTCAAGTTTGGAAGTTTTCCTTTCCATATCTCATATGGTGCTTTCTTGGTATTGCGTCTAAGGTATACTCGATTAATGATGTAACACGCCGTGTTGACTGCTTCAACTCAGAATTCTTTTGGAGCATTTTTGCCATGGATCATTGCTCTGGCCATTTGTTGAAGTGTTTGATTCTTCCTTTCAACAAAACCATTTTGTTGAGGTGTGCACGGAGCTGAGTACTGGTGTTTGATGTCTTGTTCTTGACAAAATCTCTCAAATACATCATTTTGAAATTCTCCGCCATGATCACTTCTAATATGTATGATCCCTCCCTTCTCTGACTTCAGTTGCAGAGCCAGTATTCTGAAACTGTTGAGAGCGTCTGACTTCCATCAGAGAAACATCACCCAGGTGTACCTAGAGAAATCATCAACTAGGACAAAAATATACCTCTTCCCTGTGATACTTTCAGTTTGAACTGGTCCCATGAGATCCATGTGGACCAACCTCGAGGATCTTCGTAGTCCTAATATATGAGCACTGCTTATGTTGAACCTTCACTTGTTTTCTTTTGCAGCATGCATCATAGACAAACTCTGTAGATGTCTCCAGCTTAGGCACTCCTCGGACTACTCCACTATTCACCAATTGGCTACGACCATGGGTACTCATGTGTCCCAATTTCATGTGCTATATATCAAGCTGAGACTTAGTGGTGATCATACATACGTTAGTAGCATTCCACATGTAGCAATTGTTCCCTGAACGAATTCCTTGTAACTTCACATCTCCTTCTTCATCCAAGGTTTTGCAATCAACCTTTGTGAATGTCACAGTCATCCCTTCATCACACAACTGACTTATACTGATCAAGTTTGTTTTAAGTCCCTCAACTAGATATACATTCAGTAATCTGGGTTGTTCTGAATTCTCTGTGTGACCAACACCTTGAATTCTCCCTTGTTTGCCATCTCCGAAGGTTACTTTTCCACTATTGGTAGGAGTAACTTCAGTGAGTAGATTTCGATCTCCAGTCATGTGTCTGGAGCATCCACTATCAAAATACCAGTCGTCTGATTTACCACCTTTGTTTGTCATGTAGGCTACATTGGCAATCTCCTTTAGATCTTTGTTTATGATGCTCACAGACGTCGCCTTATACCCGGAGTAGATTTCACTCTTTGCTTTCCAAACCTTTCCGTACTTGCGTCATTCTATGAAGCATTTTCCACTCTTCCAGACTTGACGAATCCTTTTAAACCAGAGAACGCAGGTATATTTTTGGTGTCATGATCTTCCACACACTTTGCATTTCCTTGATCTTTTCTTGTGTTTCTTCCGGAGTGAACATGTCTTAATTTTGCCTTCAGTCACCTTCATTACAGATTTCTCTGTGAATAGATCTTGGATTCTTCCAGGTTGATCAACATCAGACCCAACAGATGTTGTGGCTGTCGAGTTTTCCATCTTCAATGCATTTACTTGTTCTTTGAGTACTGCTTTGTCCCTCAGCGGTTTGAGGTTTTCCTTTGTTAAATTTGACAATTTGTCGGAGAGTTTTTGAGAACTGATTTCTTCCTGAACTATTTCGGATTTTTCCATGTTCTTCCCAAAATCCCAACATGTAATCAATATCTAGTATTGCAGAGGTTTATCTACTCTGATACCAAATATAAAACCTAGAACGTGGACTTATCATAAATGAATTACTTCAAAACACCTTTTCATTAGAAATCATTTGTACACCTATCTTGTTCAATCAGATTTATAAGACTACACACAGTTGTGTATCTTGACTAGCCAATTTCTAATTACACTACTGACCAAGCCAACACACTCGTTGCTTGATCAGCACGTATGGATCTATCATCAATCTCTTAGACGACTATGCTTCTTGTGTTCTCACTAAAAAAAACTAGCTTCCTCAATCTCTTTTTCGTTTCTTATATATCTCATATCTCGTTTTTTTATGTATCTCTTCTTTCCTTAATTCTCGGATCATATCTTGGATCATATCTTCACTAGATATCACTATTACACGGGCACTCTTATTAAACTTTAAATGCTTGAGCTTACAGGGTGCTCAGCATCTTACACAGTATATGTACCGACAACAACGTAGACCTGAATTAATGCTTCTTACCGCAATGATTTTTTCGTCCTAGTGCTTTCTTCATGATTAATAGTTATGTAACTTGTTAAATGCAGTACACTAACATCGAATTATGGAGAAAATTTGTAGCTGAGTACTTTGCTCCTAATGCCAAAAAGAAATGGTGCGTTTTTATGTATGGCAGTGGCCGACAAACTACTAGTGTTTTCCCTTAGGTTTACTGCTCATTGAACTTGCTCTTACTAGTCATTTTCATCTTCTCTGGTTATTCTCTTCTCATGCAACCAAGGCAGTTGTTTTCAAACTAGGTATTTGTTTCATGTTACATTTCTTTACCTGGATAACCACTACAAGAAAGCAGCGATATTCCGACGGCAGATATCATCGGAATTTCGTCGGAATAGGACTATTCCTACAAAATTCCGACGAAATAATTCGTCGGAAAAACATGTTTCGTCGAAATTCCGTCAGGCAGTCCGAGGGAATACCGAGAAGAGAATTTTCCGAGGAAATATTTCGTAAGAGACATTCTTCAGAATATCCTCGGGATATTCTGATGGAGGATTCCTCGGAATATTCCGAGAGAAGGTGTTACTCAGAATATTCTGAGGAAAACACTCCGTCGGAAACTTCCGAGGAATTCCAAGGAAACAGTTTCCTCGGAATACTTCTAAGGAAGGTTACCCTCGGAAGTTTCCGAGGAACTGTTTTCCTCGGAATATTCCGAGGAACCTATTTCCTCGGAATAACCCGAAACCTAATTTTAGAAAATATTTATTTTTTAATATATTTTGTATTTTAAATTTAATTTTGAAAAATAAAATTAAATCTGAAATAAAAAACATATTATTATAATATTAAAAGTTTTTACAAATTAAAAAAAAACATTGAAAAAGTTTTATTAAAAAAACACGCTAAAACTTATGCGGGAACATTCTCATCATCATTTCCATCATTTGGGCGTTCGCCCTCTCCGCTGCATCCACTTTAGCTTGTTGTGCGGCCATCTGAGCAAGAATGGTGTTGTTTTGGTTCTCCAATGCTGATATGCGGTCATCCTTGTTTTGTAACTGCTCCATAAGTGTCGGATCAACAAAAAGTGCTGATGAAGAAGAAGCAACCGACGGAGATCGACAACCTAAACCGAATAAACGCCCTTTTCTCTTTGGAACCGCCTGAAAACAAAACATAATAATTTTAGTAGCAATAGAGAAAAAGAAATAAAAATATAGTAAAACTACAAATGAAGATCTTACCAATTCAACGAGCTCGTTTATTTGACGTCGAGACAGGTTGGTGGAAGCAGCAGTAGTGGTGTCCTCATCAGAGTGAAGCTGAGATAGGCGGAACTCTTCGTCATCCTTCTGGCTTTGGACCAGGTCGACCACTTCCCTCACAAGACCATCAGAAATCTCGCCGGTCTTTTTGTTGGTATACGCCATCCTCATTAGGGCGAGATCATCAACCGGCTCACCATCATTTTCTTCTGCCTAAAAAATGTAAGAAATGCATTAAAAATTGAAATAAAAATTGTTAAAGATTTGAAATAAAAAATAGATTTAACTTACCATTCGATCTCCGAGAGCGTGAATACTATGGGCACCCAAGTTGTGCTTGTACATGCCCTTCCCGTGACGCTCGCTCTTGCGGTTGCCAGAGTTGGTCACCGATCGGTTTTGCGTTGTGTCCTTCTCCCAGTATTGTATCAACTCCGCCCACACCGTCTCGTTAATAGATTTCGGTGTCTTTCCTTTGATCCACTTCTGCTTCCATTCATAGATTTGCTTCCCATAATTATCCATGACTTTGTGGTTGAAGTGGTGACGGATGAAATCTGTCTGATCAGAATTTCAGTTGAATTCTTGTTGAAAAAATACACAACTAGTAAAAAATTATGTTAAAGATTAAAAAATAAGTTAAAAAAATTAAAATTTACCGCAAACTGACGGAACCACATTTTCCGATCCTCATAAGGGAAGCTGGTGAAGGTAGGATATCCCTTCTGGAGGGTCGAGTACATGATCCGGTTGATGAAGGTGCTGATCCCGTTCCCCGATCGATCGAACCTAAGATAAGAAAAAAAAATAAGAATGAAAAAAATATAATGAAATAAAATTTAAAAAAAAAAACAAAAAATTTTTTTTTACCAAGGTTGGTGTCGTCCCTGTGGATACGGAGTAAGAACGAGAAGATGCTCTCGACCCGGCTGCTGAACCAACTGTTCAACAGTCATGATTCTCGGAACAACCGGAGGAGCGAGAGGGTGACCATACTCGTCTGCAGCTTGGTTTAGAGATGCTGAAGGCTCGAGAGCGGGAGGACGAATCATTACGACCTCGTGGTGCAGAACGGCGAAGTCTAGTCTGGTTCTCGCCACTAGACCTATTTGTAAAACAAAGTTTCACAAATAGTTTTAAAAATGGCAAATATACATATAAAAATCTAAAAAAAAAGATTTTATTAAATATAAAAATCGGTTTATACATATAAGAATCTAAAAGTAGATTTAATATACAAATGATGTTTTATAAATATAAATATAAAAATCGTTTTATAACTATAAAAAACTTTTTATAAATATTAAAAACATTTTTAATATAAAAGTAGATTTAATATACAAATGATGTTTTATAAATATAAATATAAAAATCGTTTTATAACTATAAAAAACTTTTTATAAATATTAAAAACGTTTTATAAATATTAAAAACGTTTTATAAATATATCATTCATTGATCATCTGTGCGACAATAGATCCTTCCACCTTGCTTAAATTCTTGACCTTCTCCTTTAGATGAAACATATACCGCTCGTAAACATATATCCATCTATACTGCACAGGACCACCAAGTTTCAATTCTCTTGCCAAGTGAATAACAAGATGCTCCATAACATCAAAAATGATGGAGGAAATATCTTCTCGAGGTTGCACTGGATCACAGGTATGTTAGACTTCAAATTTTGGATACCTTCTGGAGTCACTGATCTTGTGCATAAATCACGGAAAAAAGCACTTATCCCTTCAATTGCTTCATGACAATTTCGTGGTAATAGTCCCGAGAAGGCAAACGGAAGGAGGCGCTGCATCATTACATGGCAATCGTGACTCTTCAAGCCGATAAACTTTCCTTCTCTTCTGTCAACACAGTTACGCAAATTAGATGCGTAACCATCTGGAAATTCCACATCGTTTGAAATTCAATAAAAGAACGCATCTTTTGCCGCTGCATCCAGTCGGTATATGGGAGCAGGAGCCCTACCATTCTCATCAACATGAAGTTCGGAACGAGCACATATATCGACTAAATCAAGTCTTGACTTCAAATTATCTTTTGTTTTACCTTGGACGTTAAGGATCGTGTTCATGATATTGTCAAAAAAGTTCTTGTCAATATGCATGACATCTAAATTATGCCGCAGCAGATGATCCTTCCAGTATGGTAGATCCGAGAAAATACTCTTCTTGTGCCAATTATGTAGTTCTCCAACATCATCTACTGGATAATTCACATGTCCACCAACGTCTGGCGTCCTTTCTGCACCAAAATCTCTTAACTGTGTCAACAAATCTGCCCCACAAATTTCCGGAGGTGGACTATCAAACGCCTTCTTGTTCTTCGTAAACAAAGTCCTACTCCTACGATATGGATGATCAGGTGGTAGGAATCTCCTGTGACAGTCAAACCAACACGTTTTCCTTTGGTGTTTTAGTTGGAAAGCATCTGTGTTATCTTGACAATATGGACATGATAACCTTCCATGTGTTGTCCATCCAGATAACATACCATATGCTGGAAAATCACTTATTGTCCACATAAGTACTACCCGCATTTGAAAGTTTTCTTTACACGAAACATCGTATGTTTCAGCACCTTGAGCCCATAGTTGTTGCAACTCATATATTAGTGGATGAAGAAACACATCAAGTGATCTCCTAGGATGCTCTGGCCCGGGAACGAGAATGGAGAGAAACAAAAACTCTCGGCGCAAGCACAAGTTTGACGGTAAGTTGTATGGTGTAAGAATGGCTGGCCAAAGAGAATATTGTCTTCCATGCTTGCCAAATGGGCTAAAACCATAGCTACATAATCCAAGGTAGACATTTCTTCTCTCATATGCGAATTCTGGATATGTTGATTGGAAATGCTTCCAAGCTTTTGCATCTGAAGGATGTTTAATCTCACCATTTCTTGAATGCTCTGCATGTCATCTCATTGGTTGGGTTGTGCGTTCAGACTGATACAACCTCTTCAACATTTCTGTCAACGGCAAATACCACATCCTTTCGTATGGCACTGGAACTCTTCCACTCGTATATCTATAACGAGCCTTCCCACAAAATTTGCACTGAAGCCGGTTCTCATCCGCTCTCCAATATATCATGCAGTTATCGATGCATACATCTATTACCTGATACGATAAACCATGACCAGCAACGAGTTTCTGAAACTCGTAGTATGAACCTGGAGCTAGATTATCTTCTGGTAGAACACCTTTTACAAAATCAGCAATCGCATCCACACAATCTTCAGCCAAATTATAATCTGTTTTAATGCCCATCAGTCTTGTTGCAGATGATAAAGGCGAATGACCATCTCTGCAACCTTCGTACAAAGGTTGTTTGCCTGCATCCAACATATCAAAAAATCTCCTAGCTTCTGCATTGGGTAATTTTTCCCCTCTAAAATGACCATGTACCATCTGCTCAGTACCTACACCATAATCTACATCCGTTCTAATTGGTTCTTCTAACCTATCCGCAGTTTGAGGTTCGCTAGTACTACCATATTCATAATCAGTTTCTCCATGATGATACCAAATTTTGTAACTACGTGTAAACCCATTCAAATATAAATGTGTCCAAACATCCCACTCTTTTATAACCTTTTTATTTTTACAAGTAGAGCAAGGACATCTTAACATACCCGTTTTTGCTTCCGGTTGTCGATGAACTAGCTTCATGAATTCGGCTATACCTTCTTGATATTCATCCGTAAGCAATCTCGTGTTAGGATCCATATGAGGTCGATCCATCCAAGAACGATAATAATTTGAAGAAGACATTGTTTTTTGAATATATTTTGTGTGTAAAGTGAGTGAGAGGATGAAAATATTGAGTGAATGAAGAGTGTGAGGGGTGCTTGTATTTATAGATGAAATGCTGGCGGCATTTCCGATGAAATTCCGACGACTCCTCGGAATTTTGTCGGAATTTTCCAAAAACCGACAACGGCTCTTTTAACGGATAAATTTTTGTCTGAATTTCCTCGGAAAAAACCGATGAACATAGTTTCCTCGGAATGTGTTTGGTTTATACCGACGAAATTAACGTTCCTCGGAATGTCATCGGTAGTTTCCGACGAAATTCCGAGGAAATACCTAGCCATCGGAATTTCCGTCGGAATATACCATGTTTTCTTGTAGTGAACATACATTGCAGGATGTGTGGCACTATGAGATATGTAACTGTAAACTTGAGATGATATTGTAATCTCTTAACTTGTATTAACATGATCAGCGGACAAGAGAATATATAAAAAACGTATAAGGCGACCTAAACATATAAATCAAAATATTAGGATTCCCTTTCCTAATACTCCCCTTCAAGTTGGAGACTGAAGGTCTTGAACACCCAACTTGGACGACAGTGCTTCAAACTGAGGGCGTCCCAATGCTTTGGTTAATATGTCCGCTATTTGATCCTTTGTCCTGACATGTATCGTTGATATGAGCCTGCTTTAACTGCATCTCATACACTATAGCAATCACGTTCGAGATGTTTCGTACGTTCATGAAAAGCGGGGTTAGCAGGGATGTGAATAGAGGCTTTACTATCACAATAAAACCGAACAGGTTGATCAACCTTGACGCCTATATCATCTGGTAAAGAAACGACCATTTGACTTCTTTAACCGCAGCGGCCATGGACCTATATTCAGCTTCGGCTAAGGACATGGAGACTGTATCTTGCTTCTTTGTTTTCTAATCAATAGGTGAGTCACCTAAAAATACCACATACGCACAAGAAATCCAATCAGCATCAACATAGACCAAAAGTTCAAGGCTATTATTTGCCCGCAAAAGTATTCCCTGTTCTGGACAACCTTTGAGGAAACGTACCACACACAGAGCGGCATTCCAATGAGCTTCGCGTGGTTGTTTCATAAACTGAGACAGAAGATGAATGGTGTAGCATAGTTCAGGTCGCGTGATCGAAAAGTAAACCAGGCGACCGTCTAGACGACGATATTGTTCGAGAGGGATCGAAGTGGGTTTGGAACCAAGGAGACCAGAGTCAGCAATGATACCAAGAGAATATTTCCGTTGGGCAATGAAAATACCTTCTTCAGAGCGAGCTACTTGGATGCCAAGAAAGTATTTTAGTTTACCCAGATCTTTCATTTTAAAACACTCGCCCAAATATGATTTAAACTTAACGAGAAGCTCAAGATCGCTGCTCACAATAACAAGATCATAGACATATATCAATACCCGAACTTCTTTGGAACCTTTCGTATAGGTGAACAAAGAGTAATCAGAGTAGGATTGAGCATAACCAAACTTTGTTAATGCTTTAGTAAGCTTCTCTAACCAACAGCGAGGAGCTTGAAGGAGCCTGTAAAAAGATTTGCAAAGAAGACAAACTTTTGAAGGATCAGAGTGAGTGAAACTCGGTGATAACTTCATATAAACTTCCTTATTAAGATCCCCATGCATACACGCATTATGAACATCCATTTGGTGTACTTCCCAACCTTTCGCAGCCACAAGAGCAAGTAAACTTAGGATTGTACCCATTTGACAACAGGAGCAAAAGTTTCTTCAAATTCATCTCCCTAGACTTGATTATTACCCATGGCAACGAGACGTGCCTTAGGGCTTTCAATAATTCCATCGGCATTAAATTTGTATTTATACACCCAACGAGAGCCGATGGCTATTTTACTTGGCGGAAGGGATACAATGTCCCATGTTTTACTTTCCTCATGCGCTAACACTTCATGTTTCATTGCCCCTCGCCATATTTTGTCTTTAGCAGCTTGAGAGTAATATTTTGGCTCGACAGCATCAGTAACAACCGCAAGAAACGCTCAGTGAGAGGCTGAGAACTTGTCATCAGTAATATAATCAGTTAGAGGATAGAGAGACGTAACTTGGAAAGTTTTGGAGGACGTTGATGCAGATCAGGGAGAGATGAGAGATGGGTCTTCAATACGTACTGCATTATAAGTGACATAGTCTTTGGTTTTTACCGAAGGAAGACGTGGGCGCTGTCCTTGACCCATTGTTACTTCCATAGAAGTTTCGGTGGAGGAAGGTAATGGTTGGAACAATTCAGCACGGAATCAGTATCTGGGGTTGGTAGATCGGATGTCTAAGCTGAAGGTTCAGTTGAATAATCTGGAGCTAAAGTTAATGGTGGAGTCTCAACTGAGATGTCCGAAACTTGTGTAGAGTTTTGAGCTTCAGGCGTACTCCCCTGTCTTAGGACGGGGATATCTCTGTTACTTCCCAGTCTTCATCGACTATTGAGATAGTGGGTTGTCTTATAACTGGTTTATAAGCTTGAGAAGAGAAAGGGAACATGTTTTCTTGAAAGACAACGTCCCGTGATATAAAAAAAAATCTTCAGTAGTTAGATCATACACCTTCCATCCTTTTTGAGCAAATGGATAGCCAACAAATATACATCGCCGACTACGTTTCCCAAACTTGTCTTTGTCGCGAGACCGATGATGAACAAACAAAGAATTCGAAATACTCAAAGCTGAGAATAGTTAGGTTTCTCGTTAAAAAGAAGTTCATACAGTGAACGTTTCTTAAGAACAGCAGAAGGAGTGCGATTGATTAAATATGTTGCAGTCATGATGGCCTCTCCCCAGAATTTTATCAGCAAGCTACTTTGAAACAACAATGACTGAGCGACATTAAGAATATGCCTATTTTTTCTCTTTACCCGGCCATTTTGTTGAGGAGTGGCGACGCTAGAAGTTTGGTGGATGATACCATTCTCACGAAAGAACCGAGCCAGACACATAAACTCAGTACATTATCAGCGCGGACCATCTTGACATCTCTAGAGAAATGGTTTGTAGCCATTCGACAGAAATTTTAAAGTATAGTTTGGACTTCCAACTTTTCAAGAAGCAAATATGTCCACACTGATCTAGAGAAGTCATCCAAAATGGTGAGAGATATACTGCTCCGGAGTATGATTGAGTTTGATACTGTCCCCAAACATCACAATGAATAAGTTGAAAACACTCTTCAGTTTTATTCAAACTTTCATACAAAGCTTCACTAGTCTGCTTAGCCTCAAGAAAAGTATCACAAGGACTATGAGATGCAGGTTTATTTGAATCTAAAAACATAGGTAAAAACGATAACACTGAAAATGACAGATGTCCTAGCCGTTGGTGCCAAAGAAACTGATCAACTGAATTGAGAGACCTAGCAAAAGCTTGAACACGTGCAGCCATAACATCTTTTAAGAAATAAACCACACCCCTCTCTTCACCTGCTCCAATCAGCGTCCTCGTGAAACGATCCTGTAAGACACACAATGTATCAGTTAGTAATGCAAAACAGTTGGTCTGACGTAGAGGCTTTGAAACCGAGATGAGGGAACAATTTAAGATTGGAAAATATAACACATTCTAAAGAATTATGTTATTTGACAAGTGAAACACGCCCGTATGAGTTGCGTATGTCTTGTTTCCGTCTGCAAAACCCACTGGGCATGGCCGAATACTTATTACGTATACTAGAAACGAGAGTTCTCTAGTCATGTGATGAGAAGCTCCCGTATCTAGAATAAGATTACTATATTTCTTACCGGTCAGCCTATCAAATGACTTATCTTTTTCATTCACCATCTGTGTTAAGGCTTTCCATTGTTCCTCAGTGAAGGTTGGAAAGATAGAAGAGTTTAACGATGTTGCATGAGCATTGTGAGCTCTAGGGCCACTGTTTTTGTTGCGATCAGAGCTAGAATCCCCACGTCCATGACCTCCTCCTCCTCCTCTATTTTCTCCTTTAGTTGGTGGTGTTTCTTCCCACCAATACGGAAACCCGATTAGCTGCCAGCAGTTGAAATTTTCATCTCGACATCCACAGTGTGAACAAGTAGGAACACTTCAAGGTTGACCAGAACTGCTAATCTCAAACGGTTCTTTCTCTGCGATGAAACCAACTGCATTAGTATTAGCTTCTCTTTCTTTATTAGAGTAAATACTTTGTTCTTCTCGTACAATCTTTGCATATGCCTCGCCAAGATCAATAGGAGAGTCAGATGTGATTATGATTTAACAGACCATTCCAAACGAGATTCATCTAAACCCATAACAAATTGATGAACCTTTTCTTCTTCACGCTCTTTTTCATATCTAGCAGCTGCACTACAACTGCAAGCTGGAAGAGGTTTTATTGTATCCAATTCTTCCCATAGGTTGGCAACCGACCAAAGTAGTCGATCATGGACTGACCATCTTGCTTGCACGACACAAGTTGCTCCTTGAGATGGTGTATACAAACCTTTTTTCCCACCGAGAAACGCTTTTTAAAATTTTCCCACAACTTGTAAGAATCAGAGATGAATGTAACCGTTGATCGGACACGAGCTTCAATAGATGAACAAGTCCATCCAATGATCATAGAATTAACAGATGACCAGAGTTTGAAGTTTGGATCATCTATTGACGGTTTAGGTATTGTACCATCAATAAACCCTAACTTTTTTTTAACTCTTAGTGCATTCACCAGCTTCGTTGACCACTCGTTATAGTTTTCACCTGAAAACATCAGAGATGTTATCAAAGCTCCTGGGTAATCGGAAGCAAATAGCGAGTATGGAGTTGATGTTTAGGCGATATTATGCTGATTTTGAGTTGTCAAACTCTTGGTAGCAGAAGAATCATCTCCCTCAACCATGACTGATGCGTTTGTTCTTGGCTTATAACAATACGTAGAATCAGAAAAGAAAACACCAGTTTTCGGACTTTCAAAAATGAATTATAGGTCGCAGATTTTTCTATTGCTCTGATACCATGTAAACTTGAGATGATATTGTAATCTCTTAACTTGTATTAACATGATCAGCAGACAAGAGTATATATACAAACGTATAAGCCGACCATAAACCTAAAGATAAATAGGACATATAACATAAGATAATGACGAATTAGCAAGGTAATCCTTATCTAGGATTCCCTTTCCTAATAGTAACCGAAAACCTGGACGTGGTTTGGTACGTTATGTAGATGATCAGTGTTTTTGCTGAGAATTCTTTTTAGAATATAACATTTTTTTGTTGTCTTGTGGAACGTTGCTTCCTGATTTATCCTTTCTCTGCTTTGCGTCTTTCCGTGTTTAGAGGCAACAGCTGAAGTCATCCGGCGGCTTTTTAAGATAAAGTATGAAAGTGGTTGGAAGAACTTTTATATGTCGATATGCCAAGGGAATCTCATAATTCATCTGGTCAAATAGTCTTGGAGTATGCAAAAGCAACACAACAGAGTGTATTTGAGCATCTTCTAGTTGTTGATGCATGGCCAACTTCGAATAATTTTCTCTCCCGATCTTAAGGTCACTCAAATTACTCTATTGGCAAGCTATTGTTCTCCAAGCCCTTTATTCTTGTATGTTCCTTTTCAGATATTCTCTTGAGAATTTTGTACTCGGGTACATGAAGAGCTTATTCCACGAAGGCTTTTGATACCGCAGGTAACTTCCAGATAGATTAACTATTTTATTTTGGAAAATTTGCAAAATATAATTCAAAACTTGATTTTCAATGCAAAAGTGTATTTCAACTCAAGTGCAATAACTCAAAAGTTAGTGAAATTACACACATCCCCTTAGGACTAAACAAAAAAACAGTATTACAGTTTACTATTATAACCATGCGAGTGAGAAGATTTTCACAGAAGTCTTCTCATGAGAGAACTTCCATGAAATTCTTCTCATGATGTATATCTTTAAAATAGTTTATAAATTTTATAAATATATTTTGATTAGTAAAACATCATAATAATGTAATTATACACATTTATAAATGATGTAAATTTAGATTTATTAAATTGAATAATTTTCAACATAAATAAGTGAATGTAAGTTAGTCATGATATTTTTTGTTTAGGTTTTGGTAACTATGTTATAGTATTGTATGCGTTTTTAGTGTTAGATTGTGGTATCTTAATTTTTTTTCAAAAACTAAATTTCACCTATATGTGTTTAGTTTTGTTTATATTAAACACTTTATAAGTTTATTTCAAGATTAATAAAGTTTTCGTATGTGATTTAATAATATATTTGATTTTGGAGTTTTGGAAGACTTAATTTTTTGAAGATATAATGCACTCGAAGACTTAATTACCATTTCTCACTTAAAACTTTAGAAGAATTTAGTTTTTCCGCCTATTGTTAGTATTCCAATAAGTTTCCATAAGTCTTCCACAAGATCTAGTGTATTAGATCTTTAAAATAATTTAATAATTTCGTAAAAATATTTTGTTTGAGAAAAAACCTAATCATCGATTTATAGACATTTTAAGCGATATAAATTTAAATTTTAAAATTTATTTAAGTTTTATGAAGTGTTTGTTTCTAATTAGCTAGTTATTTTGAGTTTAGGGTATGTGTGACTTAAGTTTTCCAACAAATAATGCACATAACATTTCCGCGGAAGTTTTTTAGGTGAATAGTAAATTTAGGGTCTAGAAGACTTTCAAGTAAGTCTTCCAATAGGTATTCTATTAGAAGACTTAATTGAAAATCTTCTGAATCAAAAATATTTAATTTTATTGAAAATTTTATCTTTTTATATAAAGAAACTAGGCGTGTGTCCGCGCTACGCGCGGGAAGTTGATATTAGATTTTGAAACTAATTTTATGTTATGTAAATGTTATAAAGTATAGTTTATTATTTTCCAGTACTAAAATTTGTTTGTGGCAAAGAAAATTTTATTATCAATGAGGTTCGTTTGTTTGACGCTTGTCTACATTTAAAATTTTTGGCTCATGTGGTGATGAGGACATTCAACCAGAGCTTGAACCAAACCTAACTGAACTTGATATCCAAGACATGATCAGCAAGATAACTAAGGCAGAGACGGTTCAAGAAGTGCCAGTACCAACCGTATACAAGGGAGCTATAACCAGACAAAGAGCTAAGATACTTCAACATAAGTTTAATGAGAGCATGATACTTGCTTCTGATCTTGAACAGGTTAACATCACTAAAAAAGCTACTGATGATAGCACCAAGATGGATGCCCTGAAGATGGGAGAGCCAAGCTTGAAGGGTGATGGACCGGATGTACATACCAAAGCATCAAGAGGAGATCCCTGGCCACTCATTCCGAACCACAGCCACAACAATCTGATGATCATTGCCATAGAAGACCAACTTGCCCAGCAAGACTCTTGGACTGATCAAGTAACTAGGCCAAGCTCCTTGTGTGTGCTCTTTTCCTTGCTCTTGGTTTTGTCCCAGTGGGTTTTACGGAGGAAGGTTTTTAACGAGGCCACAATCTGCTTCACATAATTCCTAGATGCTATTTCGGTCCAAGGTTATGATGAATTATGTCATTTTCTTATATTTCCTTTTTTTAAACTATAGTTTTTATTTCTTGACCTAAAGGAGCATGTTCCTTTAGTCCTATTTATAAGTTTGCACGCCCCCTTTCTTTGGGCAGTCTTGAATAAACAGAAAACCTTTTCTTCGGAAACTCTAGAATTCTCTCTCTAGAATTCGCCTCCCTTCTCTCTGCCTTGTGAGACCAGTACCTCCACGGCCTAGAGAAACCTTGTGTTGTATCACGAGACCCTCCATTCCTCGTGTGGTGCACTTCAATCCATCAAGTTACTTCTGTCCAGATTCTTTTGGTTGATTAGATCAATCCAAACGAGTCACCCCTTGTGCAGATCGGCCTCTTCTCTTGTACTAAGGATCATACAGCCTTTGATAGCTTAGGCTTGTATCATTTCTGGTATCAGAGCTGAAGTTCCTTCAGCATCAGGTTGCATCTATCCTATCTCTTCTTACTTGCAATCGTTTATTTTTTTTTTGTATTCACGAAATAAAAACCAATAAGAAGTCATATTGTTTCTGTTGCATCTAGTTTAACTTGTTCAATTTCATAAAAAAAACTTATAAAGAAATCGATTTGTCTCTTTTGCATCTAGTTGTTTCATCTCTCTTAAGCAGTTTTGTTCATCCTGTTCTTATTGATGTCGAGTTTAGGCTGTCACTAGATCATTATTTTCGTGCAAAAGAATCAGAAAAAAGTGTTAGTATTAAGTGCATATCTGGTTTTCCTTTTTGGTTGATACTATTTTTCCTTTTTGGTCGATACTTTTTCCATTCTTGATCGATATTGTTTCCTTTCCGTTTATTTTGCTTGCAGAACACTCTTTTCTTTTCTCTTCAGTTTTTTTTTCGAATTTAAAAACTCAAAAAGACAAAAAAAAAGTAATTTAACTTATTTTAAAATTATTGCTCTTCCAATTTAAAAAAACAAACATTCTCGATTACTATTTTTGTCTTTCCTTTTTATTTTAACTTAAGCAGAAACTTAGGTCTTCTTTGTTTCTTGTTAGGTTGATCGACAGCAGCCATGGGAGAAGCAACTGAGCAAGTCGCCCTCATGCAGATGTTTGCAGCCTTAAGAGAAGACATGATGGCAATGCGACAAGACCTTGGAGACAGGCTAACTAGGGTCGAGCAAAGACCAACAATGCAAGCTGTCCAGAATGTTGATAGGTTCCTCAACCTGAACCAAAGCAACCACAGGAGAGACGGTGTGCGCATAAATGACAACCCGGAGACTAGTACACGGAACCAACATGCTGGTGAAGACACTAGCCAGCAACAAGTCCCTAATCCGAATCAAAGAGCAGGTCTTCAACCAGATGACTATGGTGATGAGGAAGGAGAGGAGTCTGTGCCCCCACTTAGAGTTCCACGCAGGCAAAACAGACCCCAAGGTTTTGAAGAAGAGGACTACTTACCCCCCTTTAGAGTCCCTCGCCAACAGAATCACAACCAAGGAAGGGAACACATCAAGATGGAAGCTCCCACCTTTGCTGGAAAGGTTGATCTTGAAGCTTACCTTGATTGGGAGAAGAGGATGGATCATATCTTTAATTATTACAACCACCCTGGTCCCAAACGAGTTGCTCTAGCAGTAGCTCAACTCACGGACAATGCTCTTTCCTGGTGGGATAGATTGTGTTCAGATAGAAGGAGAAGTAACCTGAGGCAGCTAGACTCTTGGTTAGACATGAAGGACGCAATGAAGCAGAGATTTGTTCCACAACACTTTCACCGAGATCTACAGAGGAAGTTCAGATCACTTAAGCAGCTCAACAAGTCAGTGGAAGAGTACTATGAGGAGTTTGAGAAGCTGAGAAATCGCCTGGGCCTTAATGAGGATGAAGAGGCTACTATGGCTCAGTTTATTGATGGACTACAAGATAGGATAAGCTGCAAGGTTGAGAGGCAGAGTTACACTGATATGAGGGATCTCTTCCACCTAGCTGTCCAAGCAGAGCAACACATCAAGAAGAAGAGCTCCAAAAGCAAGTCTCAATCCACTTGGAACTCAAGCAACAACAACTACAACAAACCAGTGGACAAGGGAAAAGGAATTGAAGGGGATAACAGACCTAAGACTCATCCCACTGAACCCAACAGAGACACCAGATCAGAACCAGGGAAGAACACTAACCCCCAGCGTTCCAGAGACATTACCTGCTTCAAGTGTAGAGGCCGAGGACATATGGCAAGAGAATGCCAAACCAGAGAGTCATGATGCTCACTGAAGATGGTGGATATGAGTCTCATGATGAAGATGATCCGTTGGTTCAAGAAGAACTTGGAGAGATTGAATATCCAGACGTGGGAGAGAGCTTGATGATCAGGCGTGTGCTTAATGTCCAGATGCAACCAGCTGAGACCATCCAAAGAGAAAACATATTCCACAGCCGATGTACCATCAGAGGCAAGGTATGTAATCTCATCATAGATGGTGGGTCTTGCACCAATGCTGCTAGTGCTTATATGGTAGATAAACTTGGATTAGAAAAGACTAAGCATCCGCATCCATATAGACTAAGATGGCTAGATGATAAGGTTGAGTTACAAGTTAAAGAACAAGTCAACATTCCATTTAGCATTGGTAAGTATCAAGATGCAGTAACATGTGATGTAGTACCTATGCAAGCATGGCATGTACTGTTAGGTAGGCCATGGCAGTGGGATAGAGAAACTAAACATGATGGTAGGTCTAACATGTATACTTTCATGCATGATAAGCGCAAGGTTAGCTTAGCACCTCTCACACCAGCACAAGTTCATGAATTGCATTTACAAATGGCTAAAGAGAAAGAGAAATTTGTTAAGTCTAATTTTCTTATTAGGCCTAGTTATGTCAGGAAGGCTGCTGCTACTAAACACACAATGCTACTAATGATCTTTAAGGAGCTTTTGAGTGCAGGTTCTGATGAGGTTACACTTCATCCAGAGATTACTAGGCTTCTTGACAGGTTCAAAGATGTGTTTCCAGAGGAGATTCCAGCCGGTTTACCACCACTTAGAGGCATAGAACACCAAATAGATTTCATACCCGGAGCCCCTTTACCAAACAAACCAGCCTATAGGGTAAACCCTGAGGAAACCAAGGAGTTAGAGAGACAAGTTCAGGACCTATTAGACAAAGGATATGTCAGGGAAAGCCTTAGTCCTTGTGTTGTACCTGTCCTATTGGTACCAAAGAAAGATGGAACCTGGAGGATATGTGTAGACTGTCGTGCCATAAATAACATCACTATTAAGTATAGACAACCCATACCTCGCCTTGATGACATGCTAGACGAGCTAAGTGGAGCCACAATCTTCTCTAAAATAGACCTTAAGAGTGGGTACCATCAGGTGAGAATGAAAGAAGGTGATGAGTGGAAGACTGCTTTTAAGACAAAGCAAGGTTTGTACGAATGGTTAGTGATGCCATTTGGACTCACCAATGCCCCTAGCACCTTCATGCGCCTCATGAACCATATTCTTAGACCATACATCAGTAAGTTTGTTGTGGTTTACTTTGATGACATGTTAATCTACAGTACTTGTTTATTTGATCATGTGACACATCTTGAGCAAGTACTAGAGACACTTCGGCAAGAAGGGCTTTATGCAAACCTCAAGAAGTGCACATTCTGCACTGATAAACTTGTTTTCCTAGGTTTTGTTGTGAGTTCACAGGGATTACAGGTTGATGAGGAGAAGATAAAGGCAATACAAGACTGGCCAGAGCCCACAAACATTAGCCAAGTCCGGAGTTTTCATGGTTTAGCCAGCTTCTACAGGCGTTTTGTTAAAGACTTCAGTAGTATAGCTGCACCACTCACTGCCGTAGTAAAGAAGAGTGTTGGGTTCACATGGGAAAAGTCCCAACAAGAAGCTTTCCAGACCTTAAAGGATCGCCTAACTCATGTCTCGGTCCTAGCTTTACCTGACTTCAACAAGACCTTTGAAGTGGAGTGTGATGCATCAGGGATTGGAATTGGAGCTGTGTTGATTCAAGGAAGGAAGCCAGTTGCTTATTTCAGTGAGAAGTTAGGTGGAGCAGCTCTCAACTATCTGACCTATGACAAGGAGTTGTATGCTCTAGTGAGGGCCTTAGAAACATGGCAACACTACCTGTTATCTAAGGAGTTTGTGGTCCATACTGACCATGAGACTCTAAAGCATCTAAGAGGCCAAACAAACCTTAAGAAGAGGCATGCCCGCTGGATGGAGTTTATAGAGACCTTTCCTTACATCATCAAGTACAAGAAGGGAAAGGAAAACATTGTAGCTGATGCCCTTTCAAGAAGATATGTTTTGACTGCCACAATGGAAGCCAAGGTGATGGGGTTTGAATTCATCAAGGATCTATATGGAGGAGATCCGGATCTTGCTGAGATCTATTCTAGTTGTACCAGAGGTCCACAAGGGAAGTTCTACTTACATGAGGAGTTTCTATTTAAGGTCAAGAGACTGTGCATCCCTGAGTGTTCACTGAGAGACTTGATCACCAGAGAAGCTCATGGAGGAGGGCTCATGGGACATTTTGGAGTGGATAAGACCTTAGCTGTAGTAAGAGAACATTTCTATTGGCCTCATCTCAAGAAGGCAGTAGAATCCCATTGTGCAAGATGTGTAACTTGCAAGAAAGCTAAGTCCAGAGTACAACCCCATGGTCTATACATGCCACTACCTATTCCCACTGCTCCTTGGGTGGATATCTCCATGGACTTCGTACTAGGCTTACCCAAGATTCAACATAAGGATTCAATCTTTGTTGTGGTGGACAGATTCTCCAAAATGGCACACTTCATACCTTGTGCCAAGGTGAATGATGCATCTAAAATGGCTGATCTGTTCTTTAAAGAGGTGGTACGCTTACATGGAGTCCCACGGACCATAGTTTCTGATCGTGATAGCAAGTTCTTAAGTCATTTCTGAAGGACTTTGTGGAAGAAGATGGGAACAAAGCTGCTATTCTCCACCACCTGTCATCCCCAAACGGATGGGCAGACTGAAGTAGTAAACAGGACCCTCTCTACGCTGCTTAGATCCACCATTGGGAAGAATATGAAGAACTAGTTGGACTGCATTCCATTCATAGAATTTGCATACAACCGGGCTCAGCACTCAGCTACTAAGATGTCACATTTTGAAGCTGCTTATGGTTTCAACCCTAAGACCCCTTTAGACCTCAAGCCATTACCACCAGCTGAAGTGATTAGTCTAACCGGAGAAGCAAAAGCTGAGTATGTAAGGGAGTTGCATAAGAAGGTTAAGGAGAACCTGGAAAAGAGAATTGAGCAGTATGTCAGCAAGCCAACAAAGGGCGCAAAGAGATTGTGTTTGAACCAGGAGAGTGGGTTTGGTTACATATGAGGCAAGAAAGGTTTCCCAACCAGAAGAGTTCCAAGCTGAAACGAAGGGGAGATGGTCCTTTCCAAGTTGTTGAGAGGATCAACAACAATGCCTACCTTCTTGACCTGCCAGGTGAGTTGAATGTGTCGTCAACCTTCAATGTTGCTGATTTATCTCCTTGTTTTGCAGATGAACCAGTTTTGAGGTCAAAACCTTTTAAAGAGGGGGGGGAATGATGAGGACATTCAACCAGAGCTTGAACCAGACCTAATTGAACCTGATATCCAAGACATGATCAGCAAGATAACTAAGGCAGAGACGGTTCAAGAAGTGCCAGTACCAACCGTATACAAGGGAGCTATAACCAGACAAAGAGCTAAGATACTTCAACATAAGTTTAATGAGAGCATGATACTTGCTTCTGATCTTGAACAGGTTAACATCACTAAAGAAGCTACTGATGATAGCACCAAGATGGATTCCTTGAAGATGGGAGAGCCAAGCTTGAAGGGTGATGGACCGGATGTACATACCAAAGCATCAAGAGGAGATCCCTGGCCACTCATTCCGAACCACAGCCACAACAATCTGATGATCATTGCCATAGAAGACCAACTTGCCTAGCAAGACTCTTGGACTGATCAATTAACTAGGCCAAGATCCTTGTGTGTGCTCTTTTCCTTGCTCTTGGTTTTGTCCCAGTGGGTTTTACGGAGAAAAGTTCTTAACGAGGCCACAATCTGCTTCACATAATTCCTAGATGCTATTTCGGTCCAAGGTTATGACGAATTATGTCATTTTCTTATATTTCCTTTTTTTAAACTATAGTTTTTATTTCCTGACCTAAAGGAGCATGTTCCTTTAGTCCTATTTATAAGTTTGCATGCCCCCTTTCTTTGGGCAGTCTTGAATAAACAGAAAACCTTTTCTTCAGAAGCCCTAGAATTCTCTCTAGAATTCGCCTCCCTTCTCTCTGCCTTGTGAGACCAGTAACTCCACGACCTAGAGAAATCTTGTGTTGTATCACGAGACCCTCCATTCCTCATGTGGTGCACTTCAATCCATCAAGTTACTTCTATCCAGATTCTTTTGGTTGATTAGATCAATCCAAACGAGTCACCCCTTGTGCAGATCGGCCCCTTCTCTTGTACTAAGGATAATACAGACTTTGATAGCTTAGGCTTGTATCATGTGGTGATATCGAAAGTTTAACGTATACGTTTCAAAGTTGGTTTATAGTTATCAGTCAGACCTCAATAGTAGTCGTTTATGAACATGAAAAAGTTAGCAAATAGAAATTATGTAGATATTTAAGATTTCTTTATTACATATGATTTTATTTAAGATTTAATTGTGTATGATAGATATTTTTGGAGCTTAATTGGTGTTTACATAATTATCTAATATAATATATTTTGTTGTTTATATAATCGATACTTAATTATTATTTAATTATCTTTTAAAAGGTTAAAACTTTGCTTACAGATTATATATCATTCGCATCTTCAGCAGCATCAAGTAGACAAAATACTGAGTTCATTAATCTCCTTCACATCTCTTCTTTCTCCTCAAAAATATTTAATATATATAATCTATTTCGTGGCCCAGAGAAGCCCAGAGAAAAATATTTTTGATGAGAAGCCCATCGATTCGTGACCCAGTTTTTGTATTTGTGTGTTTGGTTGCCGTTGTCGGTAAACAACATTGGCGATGGAGTGAGCAGACAATATGTTGAATTCGGGAACAAAGCCAATTAAGGCAGAGAAAACCATAGCTACATGGAGTTGATTGATTCTTCAGAGTTATCATGTTTGTAAGAGTAGTCCTTGTTTGTGATTGCTCGGGTGGTTAGGGAGAGGACTGAGTCTTGCGGAGGTAGTAAGAGAGCCTTCCTAAACATAATAGTATAGAAGAAACTTAGGTACGTTTTCTGTTTTCATGATTGTTATTTGTGGCTTGACTAAAACTTTTTACATATATTTAATAAGAATTGAGCTTATGAGGGAAATCAAGTTACTGAAAATTTGACACTCTGTTTTGTCAAAGTCTGAAAGGTAGACAAAGTGAGTGAATTGTATGGAAAAGAAGAGAACGTCTTTGAAATTGATATTCCTATGAACTTGCTCGGCCAAACATAACAGAAGCCCAAATATAAAACATTCCAGAAAACTGAAAAATAAACATATATTAAAGATTCGACAAAGCCCAAAAATATACACCGTAAGTGATGTTTTAACGCAGGAGGGAGTCAGCTGACGTGGCGCATTCTCCTTTCTTGTAAGCTGACGTGCCAATACCAGAAGGGAGCATGTTCTCCTTTATATATAGAGATATTTAAACATTATCTCTCTTCCTATCAAATAGCTTGACAAAATGTAGTTTTTTTTCTAAATCTCACAAATTTTATATCAATTTCTCATTTTTATCTCATGTTTCTTACTTATTTATTTTATTTTTGCAGGTTTTTCATTACATGATTCTCATCTTCCACTCCTTTAAAAGTAGATCTATAAATCATATTTTTTTCATTTAGTAACTTCTTGTTGTTTTAAGTTTTTACCTTATTTTGAAGCTTTTCAATGTTTTGAAGTATTGAATGCTTTTAGATATACATGTATTTCATATCTGAGACGACTTTGAAGACTTTCATAGAAGTCTTCTCGGAAGTCTTCCAACAAATAATGCACTAGAAGACTTCCGTGAAAGTCTTCTGGGCAAATAATAAATCTAAGGTCTAGAAGACTTTCAAATAAGTTTTCGAAGAGGTATTCTATAAAAAGATTTATTTGAAAATCTTAAGAACTGAGAATATTTAATTTTATTGGACTTTTATCTTCTTATATAAATAAAATTTATACATTATATTTCTTCGTTTCAAATGGCTGCAACAAAATGTAATTTTCTCATTTTAACACTCTCCAACCACTCTCTAATCTGTTTGAACTTAAAAAGAAAAACTTTATATCAATTTCTCATTTTTATCTTATGTTTTTCACTTGTTTATTTTTTTGCAGGTTTTTCATCACATGCCTTTCATTTTCCACATCCTTAAAAGTAGATCTATAAATCACATTGTTTTCATTTGGTAATCTCTTGTTGCTTAAAGCTCTTAACTTTTGAAAAAAGTGTTTTACGTTATTACCTTGTTTTGGAAGTTTTTCAATGTTTTGAAGCCAATTGAATGCTTTTGGATATATATGTTTTTCAGATCTGAGACGACTTGGAAGAATTTCAGGAAAGTCTTCTCTTCTAACATTTAATTCACTAGAAGACTTCCAGATCTAGAAGACTTCCAGGAAGTCTTATGGCAGAGTTTTCTCCCATATCTCATCTTTCATAAAAAAAACTAAACTTTTTATCAGTTTTTCATTTTTTATCTCATGTATTTCCTAGTGATTTATTTGGTTTGGATATGCAGGTTTTTCAGATCTAAGACGACTTTGAAGACTTCCAGGGAGGTCTTCTCAAAAATCTTCTAACATATAATGTGCTATAAGTCTTCTGATGGAGTCTTCTCTCATGTTAAGTGGAGTCCAAACTTGTTTTTGTAAAGGAATAATCTATAATAATTATGTTAATGGTCCTTTTGTGATTTGTAGGTATGCTCTTTTAATTGTGAATTATTTTGTAAATTTAAAGAAATATTAATGAAAAATGGTCAATATATTCATGTCTACAATATTATCTTGTCAAAAGTATTTGACATTATTAAAGTTCTTGATACAAATTCAATTGCAAAACACAATAAAACAAAAAAAAAATCCAATTTACTACAATTAAGGGAGAAGATTTTTCAAGAAAACTTCGTCAAATTTACCAAATATCAAATATTACATAAATACTTAAATTTATTCTGAGCATCAAGCTCTATACTAGTAATAGAATCAAAATTTTTAATGCAATTTGCTCCAAACATGAAGGCATCTACTCATACTCATCTTCTGGTTGACATAGATATTTTAGCATTCAAAATTAGAGAACATTAGCAAACATAGAACATGAAGGTCAAAAAATTAACCCAGAATACTTCAAGGGAAGTCTTATATCATTAGCTAGGAACATTAATAAACATATTTGATAATCTCTAAATTATCACCAATAAAGTTATGAATTTCATTCAAGACCCCAAATATTGTCTAAAACACATGAATTAACAATATATCTTTAAAATTTCATTTTAATTTTGAAAAAAAAATGAAGGTTTATTATACATTGTCTTAGAGGACTTTCACGAGGCTTTCGTGAAAGTTTTCCCAGAAAAGGCTTCCCTGAAAGTCTTCCATTCAAGTCATTTTTGCAATTGAAAATTATAAAGAAAGACTTCTAGAGAAGTCTCCTCTCTACAGCAGACTTCTAAGGAAGTCTTCCTTTGTAAATATTGGTTTATTCTGTAATTCAAAAATTCTCGAAAATACCAGAAAAGACTTCCCTAGAAGTCTTCCTGAATAAAAAAAAAGTTCAGTTTTGCAATTGACCCAATTGTGTCAGAAAATTGACTTTCTACAGAAGACTTCCTTGTAAGTCCTCCAAAGGAAAACTTCTACGGAAATCTTCTCAACTTTTACATTAAGTCTGCTTACGGTCGCTGAAAGTCTGCGTAGGTTACTTTTGCAATTGACTATATTTGACTTTTGTCGAGAAAACTTTCGGTGAAGTCTTACTTCATTACATTATGTTTGACCAGAATCACGGAATAAAAAACTGGAAGACTTCCACGTAAGTTTTCTAATTTAAATTAAATGTTTAAGTTTAAATTTTTAATTGCAAAAGTAACCTACGCATCTTCCACCGACAGTGAACATACTTAATGTAAAAGTTGGGAAGACTTTCGTGAAAGTCTCCCGGTGGAAGACCTACCCGGAAGTCTTCTGTAGAAAGTCAAATTTCTGACACAAATCGGTCAATTGTAAAACTAACCTGTGTATCCGGGAAGACTTCTAGGGATGTCTTTTCAATTTTTTGTGTCAACAAAAAAAAATTGGAAGACTTCCACAAAAGTCTTCTCTAAAAACACACTTAAAGTCTATTGCAAAACTAACCTATGCTTTGACCAGAAGACTTCCGTGAAAGTCTTCTTTGTCGAGAAGACTTACACGTAAGTCTTCTCACGACCAAATTTGGATAAACAATTCGATTAATACCTTAAACCACTAAGAAAACTTGTTTAGTTTTCCAAACACACAAAACTTCACCACGACAATTACTCAATCGTTAATGACTAGTAATCATGAGCTTGAATGACTATATGAACCTTAAAAACATTAGAATCAAAAACTTTGAGTTTTTGGATGAATATAGAGAGAAATTGAGAGAGAAGTAGTTTTGTGAATAAGATATGAGATAGAATGAGTGAAAATTGATTTTTGATGCATTATGAGGTTGGGTGAATTGATGGCAGTGACTTTTTGTGAATAATTGATGAAGATGAGGATGATAGAGTAAACACACAATTTTAGAAAAAAAACAAGTATTGATATTTTCGTGAATAATTAAAAATTTTAGGGTGAGTAGTGCAAATCAAAATTTCAAAAAAAAAAATAATGAGTTAGTTTTGTATTTAACTTCAAATTTTGAGTCATTTTTGCAAAACATCATTTTCTTTTTAACTTCATAATAAAAATGATAAACTTAAAAAACAAAAAATGATAAAAAAAATTAATATATAGTGATAGGAAGTTATGGCTAAAATATATTAGACCATGATTAACCCCACCCCTTAGGTGGGTTTATAAGGGGTGGGGCCCATATTTTTCCTAAGAGCCACTTCCTACTTCCTTTCTGCAAGAGCCAGCTTTTCAGAGTTTTTTGAACTGTTCACGAGCTCCATTGACACGTGGTAATCCGCGATTGATTCATCTTTTTTTTAAAAAAATATTCAAAAAAAAAATAAAAAACTTTAAAGGTTAATCATGCTCTTGACACTTTTCAAGTCTGTTTTACTTTTATTTTGGGTTTTTTGTTTCTGTAAATAAAATCATCAGTTTACTTATGAATCAACAAAAACTACTTAGTTAGTGTATTTTTTTTTCATTTACAGGTTAGTCAGCTTGGATCGGCAGCTCAGAAATATCAACAAGCAGCTCAAAATGCAACAACAGATTCTGCTATTCGGAGTTACGAAATAACTGCAATATGTAAACTAAATCTCTTTTGCTGTTAGATTCCGTACCAAATCCAATTATTTAACTTTATATTTATGATCTCTGACGTTCTGTCACTGTTACGCAGGTTTGTTGCTTCTGCTAGACAGCTGGCAAAGGCCCTGGAAGTACAACTCGTGAATGATTTGGGCTACACAAAGAGATATGTTCGGTGTTTGCAGGTATAGAAATATTGAGTAATATCTCAAAATGAATCAAATGGACTTTCAATCTTGCATAGAACTTTAGGGATTTTGAATTCAATGAATATTATAATTAAATCAAAGCTTTGTAGTAAGTCTATTGATCTTCCGCAATATTGCAGATCTCGGAGGTCGTAAATAGTATGAAGGACTCGATAGATTATAGCAGAGAAACAAGAACAGGACCAATAGGTAAGTTAATATGATCTACTCTTTTTCTGTTTTTGCTCTCTCTGACTTTTACTTGTGTTATTGCAACAACTTCTGTAACATGTGACCGATAGATATCTCATGTCAATCTTTCTTTTATTTTTGCGCTTTTATGTTTGGTACAGAGAGTTTAGCCAAGTTTCTATAGAGCAGGATGAATATAATGTTCTGTATATTACGTGAAGGAGGAGACAATAGCTATATAGTTACAGAGATAAGCCCTAAGAGAATAAATACAGAGTTAATGACAATATATGATTGAAGATATGATTGATATCTTTCTATACGCCCCCCTCAAGATGAACGATCGGGGGATAGTCCCATCTTGCTTGAGTGTAAGTTGAGTAGAGACCTGGAGACTTGTTTGGTAAGAGCATCGGCGAGTTGGTCTTTAGAGGAGACGTGTGAGACACGGAGGAAGCCGGACTGAACAAGCTGTCGAATGTAGTGGTAATCCAAGGCAACGTGTTTCATACGAGAGTGAAAAATTGGATTTGCACAGAGATATGTTGCCCCAACGTTGTCACAGTAGATAACTGGCTGTGAAGCTGACTTGACACCAAGTTCTTGAATGAGGGAGGTTATCCACTGAATTTCTCCATATGTGTCCGCAACACATCTATACTCTGCCTCAGTTGAAGAGCGAGCCACTGTCTTTTGTTTTCTGGAAGACCAGACAATGGAGTTGGACCCGAGGTACACAATGTAGGCGCTTGTTGAAGTGTAGTCATCTCGGTTGTCGGCCCAATCAGCGTCAGAGAAGGCATGTAAGGAGAGGGAATTGTTGCTGCGAAGAAAAACTCCTCTATCTCAAGTTCCTGCAAGATATCTTAAAACTCGTTTTGCTGATTGCCAATGAAGATCAGTCGGTGGTGCATGAACTACGATAATTTGTTGACTGCAAAGGATACATCAGGTTGAGTGAAGTGCAAATATTGCAGGCTTCTCACGAGCATTATGTATTTTGTGCCATCCGAGAGAGCTGTCCTTGATGTGAGTTGGAGATGATCACTTGTCATCAATGGAGTGGCAGAAGGGTTCGTTGTGGTCATGTTGAACCGGGAAGATAATTAATGTACATGCGCTGAGTTAGCAGTAAGCCACTAGGTGTTCACTGAGCTTCAATTCCCAAGAAGTACGATAGAGCACCAAGATCTTTAATAGAGAATTTATGTCCAAGAATATCGATAAAGTCTTGTACCTTTTGGGAATTGTTTCCGGTGACTATAATGTCATCCACATAAATGAGCACATAGATGGTGATGCTAAGGACGTGAAGGATGAATAAAGACGCATCAGCGAGTGAGTTATGAACACCAAACTGCAGAAGGAAGTTTCGTAGTTCCATGCACCACACCCGAGGTGCTTGCTTGAGGCCATAGATAGCTTTATGGAGTTTGCAGACATGCGTGGGTCTGTCCTTGTTAATGAAGCCAGACGGCTGTTCCATATAGACATCTTCCGTTAGGTGTCCTTGCAGAAAAACATTGTTAACATTGAGTTGGCGTAAGTCTCAGTTCTGTGACACAGCTAGATTAAGGACAGTCAGGACAGTTGGTTGCTTTATAACCGGACTGTAAGTATCCTGAAAATCCACTCCAGGTCCTTGGTGATAACCTTTGGCTACTAACCTTGATTTATGCCTTTCAACTGTACCATCAACTCTTCTCTTTATGCGATAAACCCAGCAGCAACCAACCAGATTGTAAGAAGGATGATTGGGGACCAAACTCCATGTTATGTGTCGAAACTGGGAGTCAAATTCTTCACTCATCGAACTTCTCCATCGCTTATCTTTCAGAGCTTGAGTTACATTAGCAGGTTCATTGTCACTCAGCAGCAAGGATTTTTTGTTGACGACGAACAAGAATTTCTGGGCATGCTTAAAAATTTTATTTTCCCTCGTGTTATCATCTTATGCCTGTTACCAACTTGTTGTTCTGGTTCTGTTGTAGTATTAGAAGCCGCACCCTGTTCAACTGATTGTACGGAGGGAGCTGCTGCGTTGAGTACGGGCTGAGATGTAGTCGTTGGGGGTTGTTCCTGATCTGTTGCAGCTAAAACAGAGGAAACATTATCTTGAGACAAGTTAGTTTCAGGAGGTAAAGATACAGAACCTGGGAGCCTAGTGGAGGGCTGAGCTGACGATGGAGGAGATGATGACTGAACCGAGATCTTGGTGACTGGTGGGCACCAGTTGGGAAAGCTTGGTTTTATTTTTGTTGGTGAAGAGGAGAGAGATGTGAATGGGTATTCAGTCTCAACGAAATGAACATGTTAAGAGACAAAGACACGGGAAGAGGTTCTATGCACAAGAAGGCATTTTTATGGAGAGAGTAACCTAGGAAGATGCATGGTTTGGACTTTGGTTCAAGCTTGTGTTTGTTGTAAGGTTTTATCCATGGGAAACAGAGACACCCAAAACACCTCAGCTTTGTATAATTTGGAGGTGTGCCAAACAAATTTTCGTACGCTGAGGAGAGCTTGAGTGTGTGTGTGGTCTGTCGATTGATCAGGTACATGGCGGTAGCGAGAGCATATGTCCAATACGACGAAGGCATAGAGGCATGAGAGAGCAAGGCGAGTCCAGTTTCGACGATATGGCGGTGTTGTTGTTCTGAAAAACCGTTGTGCTCCGGAGTATGTGGTGGTGTTGTTAGGTGAGATACACCATTTTTGGAGAGGAAGTCGGACAGGGCTATATACTCGCCGCCATTGTCAGTATAGAAGGTGATGAGAGGTTGCTGAAACCTTGTTTCGACTAAGGCCTTCTACCTTATGAAAAAGTGTTTAACATTAGATTTTTGATGCAATGGATAGAACCAAACATAATGGGTAAAGTGATCAACAAAGATAACGTAGTATTGAAACCATCAAACGATGTAATTGGTGATGTCCATACGTCTGAGTACACAAGCTCAAGAGCTTTATTTGTGGTGAAAGAAGAGGTTGTAAAGAAACGCAATTTATGGCTTTTGTTTATTGAGCAATCATGACTATGAAAAGAAGACATAGTATTTAAATCAGAAAGCATAGAGGAGGGAACAACATATTTTAAAACGGGTATTGAAGGATGGCCTAATCTTGAGTGCCAGATTGAGAGTGGGGTTTTGGAGGGAGGTTGTGAAAGCAGATGGAGGGGTGGTGTCTCGATTCGGCCATACATACCCGCCACCTTCAGTTCTTCCATGTATCACTTGTGCTCCCGAGTTGAGATCCTTGACCTGAAACAAAGTGGGGGAAATTCAACAGAAACATCATTATCCTTGCATACCTTTTGGACAGAGAGGAGATTGGGTGCTATTTTCGGAACATGTAAGACATTATTCAGTTTAAGTTTGCGAGTATGAGAAGGGAGTAGAGAGGAACCAGTGTTGGCGATTTCAAGACCCATCCCATTACCAATCTGAACTTCTTCACCTCCATTGTATGGGCTGTGACGCGAGAGGTTTGCGAGGTCTGAGGTTAGGTGATGTGAGTCACCAGAATCAAGGAGCCAAGACGGTGTGTCTGTCTGGTGCATCATGGCGTTGTAAGCCTTTGGTTGTTGGTGGGAGTGGCTGCGGTTCTGTCCGGGATATGATGCTTGTGGAGGCTGAGAGAACAGTTTGAACCTAGGACAACGTTTTGCTCTATGACCTGGAATGCCGCAGGCTTGACAGCGTCCTTGGTAAGGTCGAGAGAATCTCTGGTCACTGTTGTTGTGCTTGTTGCGAATGGAGTTTTGATGTCCATCAAGGTTATTATTGTTACGCCAATGAGAGGGTCTGTTTTGGGCGTGGTTTGCAGTGATCGGGACTTGCTGAGGCAAGCGAGCCGTGGCTGAGATGGCAAGTTCTCTGGTTATGAGCTTCTCGTGAAGCTCTGCAAACGAAATGGGGGGTATCACGTCCATGAATAGATTCGATGATGGCTTTGTAATCTTGATTAAGACCATCAAGAATGATGTACGTAAGGTCTTCATGGTCCATTGGGTTCCCAAGCATGGCGAGAGCATCAGATCGGACATTGATGAGTTGCATATACTCATGAATGGAGGAGGTGCCTTTGACACTCTGTTTGAGTTGGTCTCTCAGTTGCTTGATGTGTCCTCGAGTGGGTTTGGCATACGTCGACGCAAGGAGATTCCAGGCTTCGAGAGTTTTTGTAGCAGTTGCGATGAGTGGTTGATGGGCCATTTCAATGGAACCCATGAGCGAGCTGTAGAGGAGACTGTCTTGCCTATGCCACAAGGTGAAAGACGGGTTGGGTTCTTCGGTGCCGGAAGTGAGAATGATCTTCGGCGGTGGCTCTGTGGTGGGATCGATGAACTTGAGTAAGTCATATCCGCGGAGAAGCGACTTGATCGGAGCGCTCCAGGTGATGATTTTGTCGATGAAAGCTTTGTCACGTTTATCATATTTACAAAGACAATCGAGGTTGGAGAGGGACCGGAATTGATAACATCGGTAGTGGCATCAGACATGGCTGAAGGAAAACAAGAAAAGAAAAAAAAATTATAGGTCTTTGGGAAGAGAGGGCTCTGATACCATATAGAGCATGATGAATATAATGTTCAGTATATTACGTGAAGGAAGAGACGATAGTTATATAGTTACAGAGATAAGCCCTAAGAGAATATATACAGAGTTAATGACAATATATGATTGAAGATATGATTGATATCTTTCTATAGTTTCCTCGGAGAACAGGTCCATCATCTGCACTGCCTGGTCTTTCTTCTCAGCAACCTAATGAACAGCTACGACAGCAACATCAGCAGCAGTCAGTTGCCCAGATTGTAAACAGTGATCAGAGCTCTGGGCAAAATTCAGTTAACTATGCCTTTAATGCAGCTTCTGCATTAAGAAAAAAACTGCAGCTTCTGCATCCACCTCCACAAGCAGCATCGCAGGGCTCATCCACCAGAATTTGATGAAGCAAAGACATCCGAACGCTGCTTACAATCCTCCAAGAAGTCCGGCCCTGTTCGGTACCCTAACCCTGCGACCCCTTCCAGCGACCAACTTTATTCATCAAAATTGAAACAGGGCATGGTGGAGAATAAACTAGGTGTTGCAGCGATTACTTTTTACAAGAACTGCCAGGGTTGTACGTGAAGCTGTGAAAAATAGACATATAAACAAGAGCAGTGACTAGTTTTAAGTGAAATGTATGGCTGCCAGCGGTGTTCTCCACAAGTTTAGGCAAAAGGTCAGTTATAATTTGGGTTGCTCACAGCTGACGCAGTCAAGGCCTCCCTAGGTGGAACAACAACACAACATGCCATCGTTTCAGTCACCAACTTGAGGAATAATTTAAAATGCTCTTAATGAACCAAAAAAATCTCTCATGACTCATTTTCATATATTCATTTTTTCTTTCATGGCTTTCACTTTTTGCTTTTTGAGTGATGTCTTGCATATTTTCATTGTTTCACCTATTCATACATGTGCATTTTGATCATATAGATTAGGATTTAGTCATTTTTAGGTTGCATCTTGCATACATGAGTCTTTATTAGGTGTTGGAGTGTGCCATGGAGTGATTTGAGATGTTTGGGACAAAAGGGGTGAAAGATGAGCATGGATGGAGCATTTAAAGAAATCTTCTGTTGCTAAGATTTTGTGGAGACACAGAATCTTGAGTTAGATTTCTAATGGAAGTAGTTTCAAGTCATTTGAAGATGTAATGAAGGAGTTATGACCAATTTACTAGAGGCATATCCACCCTGTCTGAGCATCCTGGAGTGACTTCTCAGAGCGACCTACCAAGGTCGCTCCCAGCCAGAGCGACCTCCCGGAGCGAGGCACCTAGGTAGCTCGCCTTTTTATCAAATCCGGAAGCCAAAATATCCCCTGGAGCGACGTCTTGGAGCGACGTCGAATGGTCGCTCCCAGCCAGAGCGACCTCCTCGAGCGACGTCGATAGGTCGCTGCGTGTTTTGTTTGGACGAAAACTTGTGTTATTTCAGGGACCTTTTGGTCATTTGTTTCATTGTTTTTACACTTGCTAAACCTAAGTTTAAGTACTTCTTGTAGCCGACCAGGCAGATTATCTTGGGGTTCGGGGAGAAAACACAAAAACCTCTTGGAAAAGTTGATTTCTATGAATCATTCTTCATTGTTCTTGTGATCTTGTTTATCTCTTTGCATTATCTACTTATATTAACATGATTAAGCTTGGATCCAATATGGGTTTGAGAGGAATCATGAAGATTAGTGAGTAATCCACCTTTGAATTCATGGGATAGGGAGATTGAGGGTGATTAGGTTAGAACTAGGATGTTTAGTGTAGATTTCTCTTACTCCTTGCTAGTAGAGTATTCTTAATGCATCCTTTGAGTTCGCCTCTCAATGGATGAGCTTTAGGCATTTCCCACCTCACAAGGTGTTCGATGAAATGCCTGAGTCAACTCTCCTAAGCTTTTAGTATACTTTGCCAAAGACATTTGCTGTTAAAGGTGCTAAGATAGCTAATAGACTTGTTAGTAATGATTGCTTTCATATTATTCAACCAAAGACATTTGATGTTTGAGATATGTTAGCAAATGAACATTCATCTAGACATAGAGCTTGTTTAGAATTGTGTCTAGGCTTAAGGTCGATAGTTTGATTGATCATTTGCCATCCTTAGTTCGAAACTTGATCACCCAAGGTCTAATCCCTATTCCCATGAGTTCTCTTTTCCCTCAATCAAGGAAGTTATTTAGTTATCGTTTTTCGTATTAGTAGTTATAGTTCAAAACCATCATTTATTCGATTGCACTTAGATTAAGTGAGTACTTGCATTCTCGGTGCTTTAAAATCCCTTAGAATTGGTTCGACAATCATTTATACTACAACATTTGTATTAGGAGCCTTGAAAATTCCTAACATCACTGAGAAACTTCTAAACACTGTCCAGCTTTTCTTTGACATCATCTATCTTCTCCTTACTCAAAGATGGATATGATTTCTTCCTCTCATAATCAGTGTTTTTGGTGCTATTACTAGATGCCAAGTTTTAAATAAGCTTTGTTGCTTCTTCTAGACTCCTAGTGCTGAAATTCCCTTCACTAGATGTGTCTAGTACTGCAAATCAATACCTCTGAAGAGGGTGCTAAGTAGTTGCACCTTGTTGAAATCGTAGTGTGGGCAGTCTTCTTAGTAGGACTTGAATCTGAGCCAATAGCTTTTGAATGATTCTCCAGATTATGTGTGAATGTAGTGATTCTGCTTATACAGTCTTCTACTCGCGCATCATCAAAGAAATTGCGCAGGAACGCATTCTTGATGTTTGTAAAGGATGTCAAAGATTCTGGTGGTAGATGCTTAAGCTAATGTAAAGCCTCTCCAGCAAGTGAGTACTTGAAGAGTTTATAAAACAGATAGTCCTCAAGGACTCCATTGGCTTTAATTACAAATACAAGATCCTAAAACCACTCCAGATGATCCATTGGATGCTCATGTCGCGATCCATGGTAGGGTTTTTGCACAACAAGTGCAAAGAACGACAGTTCGTTCTCAAATTCGTTCCTCTGGAAAGCTGGAGGACAAATAGCAGATTTTTTAGCATAAAGTGGTCTAGACGATTGTACTATGCCAGTGTGCGTTGAGCAGCTTCGTCATTAGCTTCAGGTCAAGCTACTGCAGTGTCTGTTTCTAGTTCAGGGAACAGCCTCCAGATCATCACTTCTCTGACATGTTGCATTACGAAGATGACATTCAAGGTCATACAGGTCTCCTCTATCATCTCAAACCAAAACTAAAGTCGCAACCATCTGAACTCGTGAACTACGGTCGATCGATGTTGTGTTGGTGTTGTCGATCGATGTTGTGTTTGTGTTGTTGATCGATGTTGGTCGTTGAGAAGCGTCGATTGGCGGTTGAATGTTTTTGTCGATCGATGCTTGACGTATCTTTTTGTGGATTGAGTGTTCGATTACAACTGGATCTGAGGAGAGTAATCATGGTTCTTATTGCTTCTCGTACTGTTGGGCATGCACATGAAAGACAAGAAAAATAAATTATTAGTAAATTGTAGTAATGTAAAAGCCTAGACTATACCTAGAAAATAAATCTAATGGCGATCCTCGCTCTCCAACAATGGCGTCAAATTTAAAAATGTGCAGGTTAAGGTTTATGTTAATGCAATCTATCAAATTAACCTTATGAACTACTCTTGCCAAGAGAGGTCAAATTGCGGTACTTAGGGATCAAATCCACAAAGAGCGAGGGCACACAATAATTCTATAACTCTAATGGTTAAGCTAGGCAAGCTATAAATAGGGGTGTTAATTGTAAGTTTTCGTTTTGATCAAAAGATCATTCTATTACTCAAGCTTGAGGTGGTCTTCAAGCTTGAGGTGGTCTGGGGAGCCAGACCGGGATAGAACAACCAACGAAAAAAATACTTCTATGAAAAGAACGAGCGTTCCTAGCTAATGCGTCCGCAGTTTCATTAAGGTTTCTTGGGATGTGGCAGATATCAAATCCTGGGAAGCAAATTAGTAGTGTCTGTATCTCCTCCAATTCTGTTGCAAAGCTCAGACACTCATGTGGCGCCGATAGCATCGCGATAATGTCCTTGCAGTCAGTTCCAAATCGTTGACAGGATGAGTGTTGAAGCATGATTTCCATTGCCCATCGAAGAGCCTCCAATTCTGGGTGAAGAGCTGATTCACGCTTCCTTAGATTGCACATCCCCATGAGCTCCACATTTCCATTACATCCCTTCCATACCCATCCACAACTGCTATACTGGTCTTTTGCAGTCCAAGAACCATCCACCATACAAATATTTTCTAGACATAAGGTCTGTGTTGGCTCACTCATGTGCACTTGTGGGTTATGGTTGCTAACCTCATTAGCATTAAACCATGCAAGACATTCACTTTCTGCAAATCTTACTAACTCCATCGGATGTCGATCAATACCCCTGAAAAGTTTATCATTTCTAGCCTTCCAAATATACCAGATCAGCCATGGAAAAGGATCTCTATGCGATTCCTGCAAAGCGATCTCATTCTTTCTCTAGAAGAGGTAGTCCATATTAGCAAAGATACTCGATAACGGGAATATATGTTGGCCTGATGGCGTCGAAGATAAGGCCCAAGCTTGTAAAGCAGGGGGCATTCAAATATAGCATGGGTAACTGATTCTTCCGGCTCCCCACATCTCGGACAATAATCTTCACATCTCAAATTTCTGTAATTTAGGTTCTTTGTGACCGCCACATGTCATGTTATCAATTGCCATATAAGATGGCGCATCTTCGGGGGTGCATTGATCTTCCAAGCAAAGGCCTAAAGCTCAGTAATATTAGGTCCATATGTCCCGATCCCCACTTCTTTCCGCAACAGTTTCCGGGCCACCCAGTAGCCTGATTTTACCGTGTATTGACCATTCTTAGTGTAGTTCCAGCAAAAGGAGTCTCTGTGGTTCACCGTACTTATTGCTAAACTCCTGATTAGGGGAATATCATCTGAATCGACATAGTTTGTCAATAATTCCAAATCCCACTCCTTTGTTTCATGATTTATCAGATCACTAACTCTCATATTCGGGTGCATCACTGGAACAGCCGAGGAGGCCGGTCTGGCTGGTATTGTCGGGATCCACGGATCCTCCCACACCTTAGTTTCATATCCAGAATGAATCTTCTGTCTAATCCCCATTAATAATAAACTTCTCGCTGCCGAGATACTAGTCCAGACATAAGATGGGCTGGTCACCGAAATGGTACGCAAAGGCGAACTCATCTGATAGTATCTCCCTCTCATTACCCTTGACACCAGTGAGTCCGGAAATTGGATCAGCCGCCAAAGTTGCTTTACTAGTAGAGCCAAATTGAATTCATGTATTAACCGAAATCCCAGTCCTCCTTCACTTCGTGGCTTGCAGACTTTTTCCCATTTCGCCCAGTGAATACCTCTTTTAGGTGGATTTGAACTCCACCAGAACTGTGCAATGGCACTAGCAAGCCGTTCACGAATCTCTAACGGAAGTAAAAATGTGGACATCACATAAGTCGGAAGCGCCAACATAATGGATTTTATCAAAACCTCTTTTCCGCCTTTCGATAACCATCTACCCATCCAGCCATTCACCCCATGCATCAACTTGTCTTTGAGGAACGCAAAAAGTTTGCATCTTGAACCACTGATATCTTCGGGAATTCCCAAGTACGATCCCATCCCACCCTCCTTTTAGATTCCCAAGGCATCCTTGATTTGTTGCTTGATATGAGCATTTATCTTCTTGCCAAAGAGCACAGAAGATTTTCAAAATTGATGCCCTGACCAGACGCTTGTCCAAATTTCCTAATCTCTTTCATTACTTCCTCACATTCACGGGGCTACACCTTACATAAGAAAAGGCTATCATCAGCAAAGAGAAGGTGAGATACCGAAGGACATGCACATGTTACTCGCATCCCTGTTATCTTCCCTTGATTCTCAGCATGATTAAGAAGGCTAACGAGCGCTTACGTGCAAAGGATAAAAATGAAAGAGACAAAGGATCTCCTTGACGTAGTCCTCTTCCCGGGAAAATGTTTCCTCTTGGCTGACCGTTTAAGAGTACTTTATATCGAACCGAACTTATGCAGCGCATAATCCATCCTACCCAGATATTTGAAAATCCCATCTTTTGCATTACAGCCTGGATGAAGGTCCATTCCATACGATCATACGCCTTGCTCATGTCTGTCTTAATGGCCATCCTCTTGGTGCGTCCATTTTGTCTAGTTCGGAGCGCATGAAACATCTCTTGTGCAATCATGACATTATCAGAGATTTGCCTTCCAGCAACAAATGCCGATTGAGTTTCGGAGATTAAACCTGGTAGAACCTTTTTTAATCTCTGGCATAAGACCTTAGAGATTATCTTGTAATAGACATTACATAGGCTAATGGGCCGAAACTTAGCCATTTCGTTCGGTTTGTCCACCTTAGGGATGAGACAAATATTAGTATCATTAAGCCCGCTTGCCATTGTTCCTTCAAATAGGAATTGGTTAACCATAAGTGTCAGATCCTCCTTGACAATATCCCAAAATTTCTGGTAGAACAATGCTGTCATTCCATCTGGCCCGGGGCTTTCTCAGGGTGCATCGCAAACAAAGCTAATTTTACCTCCCACTCCGTGACCGGAGCAATGAGCTCATCATTAGTTGCGTCAGTGATTTTTGTGGATACTTCTGAGAGAGCCTCGTCAATATTATCTGGGTTAGATGTTTCAAACAAATCTCTAAAGTAGTTACTAGCAATGGTTACTATCCCATCATCATCTTCCACTGGGGTCCCATTAGGATCAAGTAGTTGGGTGATTTTATTTCTTACTCTCCGTTGCTTTGTTACCGAGTGAAAAAATTGTGTGTTACGATCACCTTCTTTAAGCCAGAATGTTCTGCTCTTTTGTTTCCAAAACATTTCCTCTGCCTTAAGGCATCAGATAATTCCTTCAGTGCCTCCACTATTTCCTCAGTTGAAGCATCATTGTTCAAATATAACCCTTCCACTTTTTCCTTCAGATCCTCCATTTGTTTCCCAGAGTTTAAATCATTTTGCCTCCTCCATAAGCTCAGGGCCTTACGACAACTTGAGATATGTTCCATAATATTTGCGTTAGGGGGAAGATCAGGTGATTTCCACCCCTCCAGAATAACTTGTCGTACATCCTCCTTATCAATCCACCTTTTGTCGAACTTGAAGGATTTTGATTTTCGTACTGGTTTCGAGAGGATATGCGCAAGGACCGGACGATGATCCGATCCCACAGCCGCATATAGTTTACCGCTGAATGTGGAAATTTTTCATGCCAGTCTTCATTCCCTACAGCCCTGTCCAAACGACATCGGACTGTAGTGCCTCCAGCACTCTTTCCAACCCATGATAACATATTCCCTGAACATTAAAATTCCAGCTTTCCGCAGTCGCTAAGCATTTGCTTGAATGGCAAGAATGAGCTATCCGATCTGGGTCTGCCACCCACTTTCTCATCATGGCATGTTATTTCATTAAAATCACTTATCGTAAACCAAGGCCCAACTTTTGTTGTTGAAAAACGCGTAAGGCGTTCTCATACTTGTTCCCTTAGTTCTAAAACAGGATCACCATACACAAATGTCATATAGACTTTTATTTCATCAATGATTGCCTCAACATCAATCATTCTATTATTCGAAAACAAAACATTAATTTGAAAATCTGCTAATGAAAATAAAGCTAAACCACCGCTAAGGCCAATAGGCTCTATGGTAAACAAACGATTAAATCCGAAGTCGGTCTGAATGTTTTGCAACAACGACCAATTATTTTTTGTCTCAAAAAGGAACACAAGTCATGGGCGATGCTTCTGACACATCTCCTCAAGGCGTCGAACTGTGAGGTTGTTCCCAATCCGTCTACAGTTCCAACTGATTGTCTTCATGGTTCCATATCGGATGAGGATTTAGGCCTCATCCCCTCCTCTTTTTTACCCTGCCTCTCCCTCATCATCTTTGTAGCGTGTTTCCCAGACCTACCAGCTTCACCAGTGGAATTTAATCCCATAGACTTGGAACGATTGCTTGGAGATTCCCGACGAAGGAACTCTAACTTCTTGCTCGAGAAGCTCAATGAAGCATTCCTTTTAGCACCAGTTTTCGTTGCCCTTGCCGCCATTTGGTTTCAGATTCCAATAGCTCCTCGCCAAGTAAATCATCCTCGCTTGGCACAAAGCCCTCCATATCATCATCCTGATCAGACATCTCCACATCATCCAAAGCCCCAATAATCTGTTCATCCTTAGTCCCAGGCTTAGAAGAGGGCAAAAAGGAAAGTGCTCTAGCTGCCCCCTTATTGTGACTGGTTACATTTCCTCCCATGGGATGATTCCCTACCAATGGAGATACGATCTTACTCGCAATCATTCTCTTTTGTCGAACATCCCCACTCTTCTGCTGCTCATCATCCGGAGGTCCAGGAAGAGTGGATAATTGTTCATAAGGAACAATATCCAGTGATGTAGAACAATTGCCCACACGGGTAACCTCTAATCCCTTGCCCCAACCATAAACATGTGGATTTGGACGCCTACTAACATCCTCATTTGAGACTCTGGTTGGCGATTTGGCTCTCCATCTCTAGTATGGCTTACGATGATATGGCTCGTATCGACCTCCTCCATTGTTGGATTTTTTATAATAATCATGTCGATTTCTAGAAACTCTGTCTGAGGGAATTTCTCCTCGTGTGTCATAGCTACCCCTAGAGCAAAATCGGGTCTCATAGGGACGCTTTCCCATATGCTCCCGATCAGATCTCTCTTGCCAAGATGATCTATCCGCTTGAGAGTTCTCCAATTCCCCATTAGCTAGAGAAAGCTGATGATGTCGCACTAATGGATCCTGCACTCTAGAGAATACATCCGGACGGTCACTCGGGTGCTGAAGCCTATTATGGATACTTATAGTAGGGCAATATGCTTTTTTATGGGAGAGTAGCCCACAAGTAGTGCAGTGCTTAAACAGCTTGTCGTATTTGATCTCAATAGTAACTTCATCCCCTTGTGGAGACTGCACTTTCCTTGAGAATTTCAATGGCCTACGTGAGTCAATCTCGATGAGCATACGACCCTCAGATAGCTCCAAAGTATCTATATGTCCAATTCTCCCGCCAATATTTCTCAAGTTTCTGTCTGTCCATAAGTGAAGAGGAAATCCAACTAGTTGGATCCAGAATGGGATTATCCAAGGATAGTCATCATGAACTATCGGTTCCCAACGAACCAATACAAACATGCAGAAGTTAAAATGGAAAGGACCCTGTCGAAGAATAGAGTTAAGATCCTCCTCAGAACTGAAGTTAAAAAGGAACTTCCCATTTCCCAGGTCATTTGCTGTTATCTTATTTTGTAGACCCCATTGCGCCGGCATTGTTTGAAGAAGTTTTTCAACTTTTTGTATTTTCAGATTTAAGAACTTGCCAATTAAAGATAGTTTGAATTCTTTAATGACAAAAGCATCATCATAATTCGTGATCTTAATAGGTTCATCATCATCTTCATATATTCCTTTTCCTTTGAAGTCTAGTAGTTGACCTCCTCTCATTCGTGATGACCCCATATGAGGGTTTCACGAATAATCTCTTGTCAAAAAATCAAACCAATACCGATGAGTATGGTTTGCCCGATTGGTAAGGAACGTAATGTTCCGGTTAAGAGGATAGGTATTTTGGATCTAGTAATGGATAGGTGAAATAAGCCAAGAGTCCTTGATCACCGTCCCTGTCTATCACTGCCGTTGAACGGAGATAAACTAGCGGAGGTAGCAGCCGATGAAGGTGGAGAAACCACGGATCCAACACCAAAACGAGTGACAAAGATCACTCGACAACGGACGAGAACAGAAGATGGATCAGATATGAGAACGTTGATGATATCTCAGCAAAGGACCTTGATATCTCCGGGAATTCACGGGACAAAGAGACGACTCTGCCGTAGAGGATTCGCAAACGAAACGCATCGCGGATGATCGAGGGTGAGACGACAGAGATGAGGCCGAAGACGCAGATCAGATGGACGAGTCGGCGGCAATGAACAGAAAACGATGATCCTGCGTCGAAGGACGTCGAGATCGTCCGGTAGTTTCACGGTTCAAAGGAACGCGTGAAAATGGTCGCCGTCGCCGTCAAGTGCATATTAATTGTAAGTTTATCAGATATAGAAAATTGTATAAAATACTAAAGTTAATGCAAATATGGAATACGATAGATCTAGAGTTTCATGCAATTGAATTATAATGGATAGTATGCAGGGAATTATTAATATGCGAGGAAACCATTTTGTTCTTTCTCGCTATGTCATTCCAACTAATTTTGCTATCTTGTTTCTCCATAAGCTCCACACAGTGGCATAGCTGTTCAGTTTTCCTTAGGCTTATAAAACCTTTCAATTTTCATGTATTAGAGACGTAAACTGGTGGAGTATTGTGTGTCATAGTTTCCAAAGCTTTATTCGAGAAAATGTAATTCAGCTGAATTTGATGGTCGACTCCTTTAACCTAACTCATTATAGCTTATTCACGCTGATTATACTTAAATCAATCGTAACGACCTACCATAAGTAAGTCGTCAATCTAATAACTCAGCTAGCCGATGATTATTTGATCAGCCAGAGAAATATAACTCAGCCGTGTCCAATCTACAACTAAACTAAGTTTTCGACAAATCAGTCAGCTGATGTATAAATCAGCCGTAACTTGTGTGCGTAAGTCAGCAGTTAACTCATAAATCAGTCAAATTTTATAAATCAGCTATTACTTAAGGCTTGATTATGTTTAAAAGTCAGCATATAGCTCATAAATCAGCTATGTTTTTGTAACTAGCCGTACCGTTGGGCTTATTTATATGTGTAAATCAGCCATACTGTTTAAATCAGCCGCAATGTATGTTAACTTAGCCGTCAATACTACTGTAACGCTTTATAGTTGAATTTATTAATACACATCAACATTTTTTTACATGGTGTTAAATTATTTTTAATGTGACATTAATAAGTAATGACATTTTGTAATTATGTTTTTTACAATAGCATAACTAAAAGGGCACACTCAGTATTAAAAACATGTTAGTAGTAAAAAAAATGTATATACTTCTGATAATGTGACATAATTTGTGTATTGTTAAAGTAAAGTTCTCTAGAAGATTTCACTGTAGTCTTATTCTTTTTAACATTCTGATCTTTCTTTTTTTCTTGTTGCGAAAAAAACTTAGCTACCACTAATCTAATCGTTAACCCTTGTTTGAAACCAGATTCTGCATTATCAATCATATATGAAATCTTTCACAACTTCCTTTAGTTAGGCACCAAATCTGAACGATCATCAAATGTTGCATCCATCTACCATAATAGTTGACGATTATGATGACAACTCCGATATTATATTGTTTGGTATCACTACAGTTTGTTAATATTCCAAAATAATTATTAAGACAACGAACCATGGGACATGAGAAGTTGATTATGCAATAAAAATATTTTACGTTCGGCAGAGGTATTAATTTGAGAACTTCATAGAGTAATACAAAAGTTATTTGTTTGTTTAGATGAACGCTAATGAACTTTCACGGATATTTTTAAAAATGATTGCATTATATGAAATGTATATTAACAATGTTCTGAACCGATTGTGGATTGCCATAATCCATATTGATGATGGGTCTATGTCGATGGGCCCGTGGTCGGCCCGACCAATATTGGTCCAAGTATAAACCAAGTTCATATAGGTTTACTAATCCTAGCCCAAATAGGATTAGGGTTAGAGAAAAGGAAAGCCTATTGCATGTTGGTTTCGGAGATTTTCTTTTTTCTATGTTTTGGACTATTTCCATTTATGGGTCGTTTGTAATCCTTAATAAAGGAACTCTTTTTGCTTAATGAAGATACACGATTTTGCTCTCTCTTTTCTCTTAGTTTACAACACGTTATCAGCACGATTGATTCTATAAACCCTAAGCTAAGAAAGCCATCGATAAACCCTAGATCACCCTTCATCATTTTCTCGCTCAAAACCCTAGGCGGCTAAGTATTTCCTTTTTGCTTAAATCTGATAAGAAGAAAAGGAAAAGAGTTCATCCACAAAGAACAAGCAATCCGATCAATCCATCCATCCGTGAATCAAGTTCATCCGATCAACTCTTCTCTTTGGTGGTCCTATTCAATCCGATATACACAAGATGTCGAAACACAACAACCTAAACTATGCAACCCTAAATCTCTCTGGAGACAATTACCTACAATGCGCATTAGATACTAAGATTATCCTAAAGTCTAAAGGACTTGGAGAATGCATTATTGATAACAATGAATCCAGTGAGAAAGATCGATACATGGCAATACTTATTATTCGCCATCACCTTGCTGAGAGTCTCAAAGATCAGTACCTAACCATTGAGAATCCTCTGGATCTCTGGAATGAGTTAAGGATGAGATATGATCACCAAAGAACAGTGTTATTTCCTAAGGCATTATTTGATTGGAGGAATTTGAGAATCCAAGACTATAAGTCTGTGGACGAGTATAACTCAGCCTTATTCAGAATTATTTCTCTTTTGAAACTATGTGGCGAGGTCATTACAGACAATGGCATGCTGGAAAAGACCTTCTCAACATTCCATACGAGCAATGTGTTGTTACAACAGCAGTATAGAGAGAACAGTGAAATGAATTGTTGATGAGGAACAGTGAAATGAGACATCATGGATCAACCCCATTACCAGAAGCTAACAAGGCCACGAATGAAAAGAAAGAAACCAAGGAAAGTAACCATGTCCAGAACAAACCACATGGCCACAGCCGTGGTGGTTGGAATGGTCGTGGTCGAAGGCACAGTAACTCATACGGTCGAGATAGTTACTCGAACTGTGGTCGAGGGAACCACAATAACCGTGGTCGTCGTCCCGGTTTCGGCCATGGTCGAGGCAGAGGTGGTCGTGGTACACCATTTAAACCACCACACTCGACCAAGTCTGTTTGCCATAGATGTGATATGGGAAATCATTGGGCAAAGAATTGTAGGACTCTCATGCACCTTGTTGACCTATACCAAGAGAGTATCAAAGGGAAGAATCCAGAAGCCCATTTGGTCCAAGATGATAATGGTGATTTCGATCATGATCAGGATGATCCCATGGAATATGAAACTTCTGATTGTCTTAAAGAGTCTAGTTGATTTCGGCATCAAACCTTGTTTTGTTTTAAGTATTTGTTTCATGTTTACTTTGATATTATGTTTGCTATACTACTTGAATGTTTTGGTTTTTTTAATTTATAATAAGATGAATGGTTTTTTATTTGATAGAATGAAAGATGATACGAGCATACTGATTGTGGACAGTGGGTCAAACCATACCATTCTAAAAGATATTTCATAGACTTGACCTTACATAATGCCAATATAAGTACCATTGCGGGTATAACCAGCCTTATTGAGGGCCACAGTCAGGCTAGTGTTTTGTTGCCTAATGGCACACACTTAGAGATAGAGAATACTCTATACTCGCCCAACTCTAAAAGGAGCCTATTAAGTTTCAAAGACATAAGGCTAAATGGTTATCATATTGAAACAATGGGCGAAGGGAACAAAGAGTTCCTTCAGATTGTCAACCACAACCAAGGCCATAAGAAGGTGGCCGAGACTATACCTGCATTTTCTACTGGCTTATACTATGCTACAACCAGTATGATAGAAGCTAATGCCACAGTGAATAAAAGGTTCACTGATGAATTCACTTTATGGCACGACAGGCTTGGTCCTCCTGGTTCAAACATGATGCGAAAATTCATAATGAATACTAAAGGGCACATCTTGAAAGAAAGAAGAGTTATCCCAAAGAATCTCACATGTGTAGTATGTACACAAGGTAAACTCATTGTTAGTCTATCACCAGTCAAAGTGACTAAGGAAACTATAAACTTTCTGAAAAGAATCCAAGGAGATATATGTGGACCAATACACCCACCTTGTGGGACGTTTAGATATTTCATGGTCCTTATAGATGCATCGACCAGATGGTCGCATGTATGCCTATTGTCCACACGAAATTTGGCATTTGCAAGATTGCTTACACAGATCATAAGATTAAAGACTCACTTTCCAGACTTTCCTTTAAAGACTATACGTCTAGACAATGCTGGTGAATTCACTTCCCAAGCTTTTAATGATTATTGTATGTACATGGGGTAAGTGTGGAACATAATGTGGCACATGTCCATACACAAAACGGCTTGGCCGAATCATTCATTAAAAGAATCCAATTGATTGCTCGACTATTACTCACGAGGTCGAAACTCCCAGTATCTGCTTGGGGACATGCAGTTTTACATGCAGTCGAGTTAACTAGCATCAGGCCATCAAGTGAGCATAGATATTCACCATCCTAGTTGATTACCGGTCATGAGCCAGACGTGTCCCATCTCAAAACATTTGGATGTGCAGTATATGTACCAATTGCTCCACCACAGAGAACTAAGATGGGACCTCAAAAGAGGATGGGAATATATGTTGGATATGATTCTCCCACAATAATAAAATACCTTGAGCCAACCACGAGTGGCTTGTTTAAGGCCAGGTTCGCAGACTCACACTTTGATGAGTCAAACTATCCAACATTAGGGGGAGATAATAAACTGGTAAAAGAAATAGAATGGAATCGTCCATCAGTGTCTTGGCAAGATCCTCGGACTAAAGAATGTGATTTAGAAGTCCAAAAGATAATACATATGCAAAATCTACCTAATCAGTTGACAGACTCATTTGTTGACCCAAAGAGAGTGACAAAGTCACATATACCAGTTTGTAATGCATCAGGAAGAATTGATGTCCAAGAGAGACAAAGTCAAGTTGCTACAGAGTCTAACACACGTCTAAAACGTGGTAGACCAATTGGTTCCAAAGATAAGGTCTCTCGGAAAGCAAAAAAAGGTGATAGGAAACAAACCGAGGTCGAACCAACCATGGCCGAACCCACCATGGTCGGACCCGACCTGGTAGACCATGATCCGGTCGAACCAGTGATGGTCGAACCAAACAGTGCTGCAGCCGAACCACACGTAACAACCAATGAAACTTGGGACGCCAAGGATCATGGTACTGATGATATTGATAACAATGAGATCTCAATAAATTATCCTATGTCTGGAATGAAATGGGACATAAATGATGTCGACATAAATGATATATTTGCATATAAAGTAGCACTTGAACTTATGGATTTGAATGAGGATCAGGAACCCACGTCTATATTAGAGTGCACTCGTAGATCAGATTGAATTAAGTGGAAAGAAGTCATAAACGTGGAGTTAAACTCTTTAAAGAAGAGAAATGTATTTGGTCCGATTATCAAGACACCTTATGATGTTAAACCAGTTGGATATAAGTGGGTCTTTGGGAGGAAAACAAATGAACATGGAGAAGTAGTGAGATATAAGGCAAGGCTCGTTGCACAAGGATTCTCACAGAGACCATGAATAGATTATGAGGAAACATATTCCCTTGTGGTGGATGCTACTACATTCCGATTCCTTATAAGTTTGGCTATAAGAGAGAAATTGGATTTACACTTGATGAATGTAGTTACATTATACTTATATGGTCCACTAGATAATGAGATATATATATATATGAAAGTTCCAGATGGTATTGAGCTCAAAGATAAGAATAGTTCTCGAGAACAACATTGCATCCAACTAAACAAATCCCTTTATGGACTGAAGTAAAATGGTCGAATGTGGTACAATAGACTGAGTGAATACTTAGTGAAAAAGGATATAATAATGAACTAATCAGTCCATGTCTATTCATAAAGAAGTTTGAAAACAAAGGATTTGTGGTCATAGCAGTGTATGTTGATAATTTGAATATCATAGGAACATCTGGAGAGATTTCCCAAACAGTTGAATATCTCAAGAAAGAATTTGAAATGAAAAACCTAGGTAAAACAAAGCTTTGTTTGGGATTACATCTTGAGTACATAAACAATGGAATCCTTGTGCATCAAATGGCATTTACTGAAATACTCAAAAGATTCAAGATGGACCAATGTCATCCATTGTCATCGCCCATGGTGGTTAGATCACATAGTCTAGAATCGGACCCATATGGTCCAAAGAAGGATGATGAAGAAATACTTGGTCCAAAAGTGCCATAGGAGCTTTGATGTATCTGGCTAGCCACACTCGCCCGGATATATGTTTTGCAGTTAACTTATTGTCGAGATTCAGTTCATGTCCGACCAATAAGCACTGGAATGGGATTAAACATTTACTTCGTTACCTACAAGGAACGAAAGATCTTAGATTATTTTATACTAACCAATCACAAGAAGGTTTAGTTGGTTTTGCTGATGCAAGTTACTTATCGATCCACATCAAGCCAATTCTCAGACAGGTTATGTGTTTACCATTGATGGGACGGTTATATCTTGGAGATCCATGAAGCAGACCATTGCAACCACATCATCCAACCATGTCGAGATCCTAGCTATACATGAAGCAAGCAGAGAATGTGTTTGGTTGAGATCAATGACCCAACACATCCGATCAGATTGTGGGATGGTCGATGGAAAGGAGGAATTGACCATTATGTGTGAAGACAATGCAACATGCATAGCTCAGCTCAAAGATGGATACATTAAAGGAGATAGGATGAAGCATATACTACCCAAGTTATTCTTTACCCACGATTTACAGAAAGCAGGCGAGGTCGAAGTGGTTCAGGTCCGATCCAGTGACAATTCAACCGACCTGTTCACAAAGTCATTTCCAACCTCGACCTTGAAGAAGCTATTGCATCAGATTGGAATGAGAAGATTGAAAGATCTCCAGTGAGGTACGAAATAGGGGGAGTAATACACGTTGTACTCTTTTTCCTTTACCATAGTTTTGTTCCAATTGGGTTTTCCAGGTTAAGATTTTAATGAGGCAACACTTAGGGTGTATTACACGGTTATGGCATCCAAGGAGGAGTGTTATCAACCGATTGTGGATTGCCATAACCGATATGGGTGATGGGTCTGTGGTCGGCCCGACCAATACTGGCCCAAGTATAAACCAAGTCATATAGGTTTACTAATCCTAGCCCAAATATGATTAGAGTTAGAGAAATGGAAAACCTATTGCATATTGGTTTTGAAAATTTTCTTTTTTTTATGTTTTGTGAACTATTTTCATTTATGTGTTGGTTATAATTCTTATATAAAAGAACTTCTTTTACTTTATGAAGATACACGATTTTGCTCTCTCTTTTTTCTTAATTTACGATGACTTGAAATGGTAATTTTCACAGGAAATTAATAAAAGAAATCCAGCATTGACCTAACTTAAAATAGTCACAGAAACATGGGTGCGTAATGTATTACCTTCATTTCTGAAAATGATAGCCTACAATTCTCAATTTCTACTACCTACATGCTACATCTAGAATCTCGAGTTTTTTAGTATTAACAGTCGGGAAAATAGATTATTAATTCCTGAAGTATTTACAATTAGCATTTTTAATACCCAACTACAACATGCCCATATTTAATCCTGAACTATTAATTTTTTATGCAAAATTAGATTTAGAAAAATCAAATGTTAATTATCTGTTAGAGCGTTAACTTTTTTTTTAGTTAACTCTAATTAAATTAACTTTTTTGAAAACACAGAAACCCTAATATCAATTTTGGGAGCAATTCCTATAGTAAAAAAAGTGATTTCTCGTGAGTGGAGATCAATCAGGCTATCTCTGGTGAGAAGATGGTGAAGACCTACTTCGGAAACGGAAACCATGGTCGACGACGGGATAAAATTCCTATTCGGCGAGTACCACTGCATGAAGGTGAATCCACAGTTCCAAACCCAAGAGAGAATAAAAGGTAAAAACCTAATCCCTACTGAATCATGTTATATTAAATCATGCTTTAGTTATGCACTTTATGTATTATGTACATATGTTTATAATCTTATAGGCATACTGTAGAAGAAGAAGTGCAAAGTAACATTGCAGAAGGAGTTATTAATGTTTTTGTAGAAAAAGAGATAAATAATGCGGGTACAGAAGGAGTAAAGAATAAGAGTGAAGAAGAGATACAGAATGAGGATGAAAGCGAAGAAGCAACAGTGGAATCAGATGAATCTTTATCTTTTGAGGGAGATGATTGTGAGGTTGTTGTTGAAGATAGAGTTGGATATAAGGAAACAAAGCCAAATTTAAGGTCCGGAGAGGATGAGTTTTTCGAAGTAGAAGTTGGAGAGGCTGACTTGTCTTCTCACTTCAAAGCTCTTGCACAAGAAGATGGAGATGCACATGAAGATGGAGATGTACCATATGATGTTAATGATGACAGTGGCGATGATATTTGGAATGATGATCACATTCCAGATCATGTATCACATGATGATTGTGATGAGGAAGATGAAGGTAGGCAATTCAACTTCGGGCCTGATGACATTCTTGCACTAGGGAAGACTTTTAATAACGCTGAGGAATTCAAGTATGCTGTTCTCAAGTACTCTCTGAAGACACAATATGATATTAAGTTCTACAAGTCATCATCTGACCGGCTTGGTGCCCACTGCACACAACATGAAGAAGAAAAATGTCCTTGGAGAGTATATTGTTCTTCTGAGAGAGGTAGAAACAAGTTGTTAGTGAAAGTGTTCAATGAAACTCATATTTGTGTAAGGTCCGACTACACTAAGCTTTTGAAAAGTGGAACAATTGGGCAGCTTTTTGAAGAGAGACTTAGAATTAATCCTAAGATAAAGTCACAAGAGATGGTGGAGCGTACGAATCTCTGCAAAATACTGCTCCAACAACATGGTCTCGGGCGTTCTTTAAACTTGGATCATGTTGCAGCGACAATTTAAACAACTTATCTGAGTCGTTCAATCGGAGTGTTAGAGAGTCAAGGAGGAAAGCACTTCTTGATATGTTAACAGAGATTAGGAGAAAGACTATGGTCAGGAATGCAAAGAGAACTTTGTTAACTAATAGGTGGAATAAGAGGTTCACACCAAGAGCAGACAAGGAGATTGAACTTAATAGGCAGAAAGCAAAAGATTGCATCAGATATATGACCACAGGACATACACATGAAATAGAGTTTCACGGTGATGCTTACACCGTAAATATGGAGGAGAAAGCTTGCGGTTGTGGCTACTGGCAGTTGAATGGACTACCTTGTATGCATGCTATGTGTGTCATCACAACAACAAAGCTGAATCTCAATAATTATGTGTGAGATTACTACCTCACCTCTACATGGCGCAAACTCTATTCTACTGGTATGCAGCCGGTGCAAAGCATGAAATTGTGGCCACGTTTAGGCCGGTTACCCATTCTACCTCCTCCTTCAAGATTCAATCGTGGAAGGCCTAATACATATGCTAGGAAGAAAGGTCCTCATGAATCAGCTACTAACCCATATAAGCTAACACGACATGGTCGTGTTGGGACATGCTCAAATTGTCGAAAAGAAGGTCACAACAAGACAAGGTGTCCTAATCCCACTGCTGCTCCTCCACCTAAGCGTCCAAGAGGTCGTCCAAGAAAAACACAGGTTGTTTGTCTCGTTTAACTTCTTTTTTGATTATGTTGTTAGTTGGTTATCATGTTAAACTTTGGATTGATTATTATAGGGAGAGTCTTCACATTTTGGAGATGGATTTTCTCAAGCTTCTCAACCTTCTCAAGCCTCACACGGAGGATTTGGCTTCTCTTCCTAGTTTGTGTTTTCACAATTCACTTAGGATTATTTTGTAAAATCCAGTTTTGATAGTATTCATATTTCTTAAAATCATGTAAGTCTGGAATTTGTTTTGGTGTGAGGTTTAAACATGAATTGGGATTTTAGTTATTGTATTACAAAACCTTAATGTTAATTTAAGTTTTTATATTTCCAAAAGAAATTCATGTTATCATCTTAAAACCATCAGTGCTCTATGTGTTTTTTCTTGGCACTTCCGTCTTCACTCTCGTTCAGTGATTTGTCAACTTCAGGGATTCTTGCAAAAGAAATTCATGTTCTCATCTTAAAAAAAACAGTTTACTGTCTTATTATTTTTGTTAACATTCTGCTGAATCTTGGCTTCAAAAACCAATACTCGTATGATTATATTCATACCAGGTACTTTTATTTGCTGTCATCTGCTATGGAGGACTTCGTTTCTTACCTGTCTTCTTGTTTTTGTTTTTGACTGAAAAAAAGCTTGATATTGTTCCTGGGTAACAAGCTGTACAGTAACGTGTATCCATCAACACCAAACACTATCCCCTTTTGAATTAGAGTTAACGCCACTAACGATAAATTAACGTTTGACTTTTTAAAGTCTATTTTTACATAGTCAATAAGGAGTTCAGGATTAAATATGCACAAGTTGTAGTTGGGTATTAAAAGTGCTAATTGCAAATACTTCGGGAATTAAAAACTCATTTTCCCATTAACAGTCACACAATTAAGTCATCATCCCCATATCTTAATCATTGTTTTGGGCATTTATTGTGTTTGTAAAGACTTTATTATTACGTGTTCTGAGTGTAAGTAAGTCCTCATTCCCTTTACAAAAATATGATTTTCTAGAGAATTCACTTGAGCTTATTAAGAATGTAATAAATATTTAAAATTTTATTTATTATTTGCTTTTATACATTTTTCAATAATTATCAACTAGTGAATTTAACCAATTCAAATATTATTAATTAATGTTTATATAAGTATACAAAACTATTTTAAAAATATAAAAATATATTTTGTGTAACAAAAAGGTCTAAAAAATCTTACTCCATCTATTTTATTATAGGTTTGTGCACACGGATTAAGGAAACAATTAATTTTATATATTTTCTATATTAAAACACAATTACCCATATACCTAACTATATTTCAACAAATATAAAAATAAATTGCAGAATAAAGTTAATAAATTTGCATTGAAAATTGAAAACGACATTTATTTTGTAACGAAAATTTTTCTCTACAACGAAACTTAATATGAAACGGAGGGAGTATTTTGGAAAATGGAAGGAGTATATAATTAGGATATAACAGTGTAGAAATTTTCATATATATATATATATATATATATATGTATATATTACAACGTAATTAACAAGAAACAGTTCATAACTTCAATAAAAATAATGATATAATAAAGAAAAATTTGAACATCCAAATTATGATATATGTTACTATACTTTGCTTAGGCATTCATTCAAGACTGCAACATTACTTGGCATACCTATCGTATATGAACATTGAGAAAAAGATTTATAAGATCTTATAGAGCATACTGAGAAATTTAACTGGAAGCGGATCCAGATTTTCCTAAATCATATCGCCAAGGCTGAAAACTGAGACTCGGGTTCCTGTGTGGCGGGTGGGCGGTAATTGTTGTATCGGTTCTGCTGCATTTGTTTCTGATTCTGTTGTGGTTGTTGGTTCTTCCGAAACTTCAGATTTCCTATTTCTCTTTCAAGGAATTGTTGCTCGACTGTATCAACCACCCAAAATTACAGTTTCACAAGAAAAGGTTAATATATATTTTGGCATTTTTAATGCGAAACTTTATTAGTGGTTGAAGATTATTTACCATGTTTAAGCTTTTGAATCTCCGCTAAACTATCCAGACGTTGCTTTAAAGCTCTGTTTTCCAAGCTAAGCATGACTAGCTGTTGATCCAAGTAGTGAATAGCAGATGACATTTCACATCCTTGAGCCTATTGGAAAAAATTTCATCATGTATGATGTACATATCGTTTAAAGATGTTCCTGAAATTAAAGAACACTATCAGGGATATATTCATTTTTAAATCTTACTTGTAGCACTTGGATGGTTCTTTCCAAATCTGATATGTACTCGAGTCTCCTTAGACGTGCCCGGTGAGCATTTTGGCTGCATTTTAAGTGAGAATTAGATGATACAATAATGGGAAAGGATATGCCCTGCCCTATACACTAGGTGAGGAGAGTAGAAACAATCAAACGCTTAAACCCAGCCAATTTTGTTTGTAGATGACTATAACCCGCATTTAGAAGAAAGCAAGCAGATAACTTTGTGGGATATGACATATATGCCTACTTGTACGAAGTTACAGGTATATTGGTATTAGAATAAGACCCCTTACTGTTTGATACGTTTAGAGTCAGTTTTGGATCCAGGACCGTCTGGCTTTGTGAAAGAGCCTTCTTTCATTTTACTTGCTTGTGTGTCGGCTGATTTGGAGGCAGAGGTACCTACTCTATTTACAGCTCCCCATGAAACATGTGTTTGGATATTAGTTCCATTTTGGTTAGAAAACTCCCATCCCAATTTACCGTGGTTGTCATAAGAGTTAGGCTGCCACAAATCGTCTTGCCGCTTATTGTTCTGGACCAGCCAAGATGCCCCAGAAAAATGACTATTCTGAAGGTCATCTTCTCTAAAAGGCATTAAAGCTGAGTTTAAGTAGGCAGATGTGTCACTAGCTGAACGCCTGTGACCTTTGTTTATCTTAGGTGACGCTGGCTCGCTTAGGAGATCATCGAGCCAAGCTGGTTGCTCATCTATGAGAAGATTATTTAAAGAAGCACTGTGATGGTGCTTATTACTAGGAGGAGAAATACTATTTTTCATGTTCTTTTGGGAAGCTTGTGATTGTCTGCCAATAAATCCAAAATTTCCTGCATTGGATAAGCTGCTTGAACCTTCCATCCTTCAAAACCTAGAAGGTTGGAGAATTACATGTATTAAATAAACAAAGAAGAAAATCGTCTACGAAAAAGTGAAGATTCCATTATTGTCATCTTTCTTTCATTCTTGAATGAAGATTGTTCCGAGATACCAGAAAGGACAAGACTTAGGAGACGTGTAGTACCAAACCTCCAACGTGGAGGAAAATGGTATCTCCCGCGATGTAATCTCCTCCTGTGTTTGTGTCGATTACCCCTTCTTCCTTAGAATGCGAAAAGACAATGAACTATCTCCCAATCGCTAAATAGAGAGAGATGCCAGATCAAAACAATCCATGTTGATAGCGTGCTTTTCGTGAAAACAATCGTTCTTTTTCTTTTCTTTATTTAGTTTACTAATTTGTTTCTTCTTATTGTCAGGTCCCAAAATAGCCTTCTTCGCCATTGCTTCATTACCTACGGTACACAATACTGATTCTAATTCATTCATCATGTTATATTTTAGAGAAATATCCTAAGATAAATTTATACCATTTGAGTTAATTAATCTAAATTTATGGTTTAGAGTTATGGGATACGATTTCGAAGGTGATGTCTAAAATAAAATAAAAAAAAAAAAAAAAAATTTAAATAAAAAGTTGATTTTGGTCATTTTTTCTTAAGATTTATTTTTGTAATAAAAACTTCAAAAGGGTCTATTTGAAAAATTTACCCAATATTTTATCATATTTGTAAAATAGCCTTGTTTTAATTGTATTTATATACAATATATATTTGATATACTAGGTAATTACCAATTTTCAGCCTTGATAAAAATATTTTTAGAAAGATCATGTAGTCACCAGCTGAATATAGTGTTTACGTGGATAAATAGGGCAATGCACATGTAATGAAAGGAAGGATTATCAATGTGCCAAAGGAAGATATAAGACCAATACTTGAAATGATAGATAATGTGGGAGGCAGTTTATTTGAGTTTACCACAATATGAGAGATGCTTTCGGATGCATGGAGTCCTTCATAACCCTCTTTATCCACCAAAACCTGAGACATACATGAAAGATCAAGTTAAAGAGATGATTGTTGAAGTTACTACATCTCAAAAGAGAGAATGTTCGATGAATTCTATCGCAAGATTGATGCAATATATATCCCTTTCAACGACAATATTGGATGGTTGATCAAATGTAACGAAAAACTGGAGTTGAAGGTGGACTATACATAAAATATTATCTAGAAGCAGAAAGAGGAGAGAACCAAAGGATACTAAGCTATCAAAACCTTTGTAGGTACCTGGTTCGAAATGAGCATAGAAAATGTTGATACTTGTTTCCAAATAAGTATGTAATTACCGCCATACTATCCCAACAAATCCAAAGCGTCAATCTAAAGAATATAAACAAGCGCTTCATGGGACACAACCCATTAGTTAGTTTTAAATTCGGTTTTATTTTCATTTGTTACTGATTTTTTCGTGTTTATTGAATTTTATGCCAGAAAAGATCTGAGGAAGATGAGTCTGCAACAAACATTGATCGCACTTGGTCAATGTCGATCGACAGTACCAACGAGTATCGACCTTCACTTAACTATGTCGATCGACATTCATATCAACAGGTAGATATACCATTTTTCTTTATTAGATTTTAACTTATAATTTGTTATTTCCACCAGTGTTAGACAATATAACATTAGAAACAATGTTGTTTAAGCATGTGGGAGGTAGTTACTGACATTGTTTTTATTTTCAGTTTTATAAAGTCAAGAAGGAGATGATGAACTTTTCAATTTTAGTTACTATCTAACCACTCTACCACAATTCTTAGATTTACTGATTGCATGGTGTCATGGATGGAAATAGCAAAGTGGATCATTGACGTGCGTGTTTTCTAGCAGGGTATAAATATCATAAACAAATTACTATCAAATTAACCCTAGTCTTTAACACACAAATAGTACTCTTACCAAAAGAGATTAGGTGTAGTACTTAGGGATCGAATCCACAGAGAGCAATGACACACAATATTTTCTTATTTCTAAAGATTAAGCTAGATAAATTTATATATTGGTTTGCAAACAATCAGTTAAGAAAATATTCATTTTCAAGAAGTAGATGTGCAATATGGAAATATGCTAATAATGAAAATATGGAAATAATGCAAATATGAAAATATTCTAATAAACTAACTTGATGCAAATGTTAATATGCTAGATCTAGGGTTTCAAACTTAATGGATTATAGTGGATATGAAGCACAAATATGTAAATATACTAGGACTCAAATATTAACTATTCTCACTCTTTTAACTTCAACTCTCGTATGCGAGCAAAAGGAAAGAGCATCGATCGACAGCAAATGCCTAATGTCAATCGATGGTTAAATCAGAAGGAAGTGTGAACGAGATTTGATAAGTCTATCAGACTTGTTAGACCAGCTCTTGCATGCGCCTAACAGCCTAGTTCAATGTAGGTTGTTCTGGCACAGAACCTACTCTCGTAGTCGTCAATGTCGTACTTTCGAGATCCTAGTTAGCTACTCTAGATTGAAAGCACTAAGCACAAATCAATTGATGGATATTAACTTAGCTAGAAAATTTACTTTTGGGCTAATCCATGATTGTTGTCATTCAACCCTAAACCTAGTTGATGACTTACTCAGACATAATCAAAGAAATAATAATAATTTGAATAAAATACATAGATAAAATATTGAGGTTCCAATACAAATCTCCCTAAGGAATTATGAATCTTCTCCCCTAAAAACCTAAGACTATAAAGATGTGTGGGTTGTGTCAAGCCTTGCCTAAGCTTGTACTTGCACTTGCACCCCCATGTTGCTCTCAACTAGGCACAAAGTCTTCTCTGGTTCATTTCTCCCCATTTTCTCTCTGAATCTTTCTAGATCTCAAACTCAATGGACAATGATGCTAATACAGTCCATCTTGCCATCTCATTTTTTATTTTCCTCTTCTTTTTCTTTTTTTTCTTTTTCTTTTATGTTTCTTTTGCTTTTTTGGGCAAAGTTATAGGCGAATAGTAGGGTCATCGGTAATCTACCTACCCCTCGCTTCCAACAGTGTGTGATCGTTCCTCCAAATTAGAATAATGGGGTCATAGGTAATTTACCTACACTTATGCATCTCGGGAAGTCATCTCAATTTTTTAAGTTATTAGGTAGATGCTAAAGAGAAAGAGAGAAAGAAACCAAAGGTGCAATGACTTGTACCTACAGAATTTGCAGAAGGAATCTGATCCAGTGTATACCAAGCCCCAAAGCAAGCAGATAATGTCAGGATTAATGCTCGAAATCAGCTTCGGTTCCTTTAAACTTTCTAAGTAAGTGTGACATAGTAATCTATGCAACATCTTCTAAGAATGGTGCTAAAGTGTGGTTAATCATTAATAAATCTTGATCATAGGCACCTTCTTCACTCAATAAAACTTTTTGAAAAACTTATATATATATATATATATAGAAAATGAAATTCAAAACAAATTAAATAGCATTAGCGAACCTCCCGCAAACTTAAATTACACTGTCCCCAGTGTAATCCGCCTCATATTGGATAGGAAAAATTTAATCATAGGTAAATAGATTAAGTAGAAAAGCTCGATACCAAACTCTGTAAAGAGTATCGATCGATGGTAGGCATGTATGGTCGATCGATGGTCGCGATCCAGTGTCGACTGATGGTGCCTCTATAGTGTCGATCGATGGTGACTCAAACGGTCTATATAAAACAAAATAAAACTCGAAATAAGTAGTAGTATAAGTAAAAATAAAATAAAAGCTTACTAAACAGTGGGTTGCCTCCCATTTCGCGGTTGGTTATAGTCTTTAGCTCGACGTTGTGAACTTTATGACTAGTAGGAAGTTGGATCAACATTTGGAAAATAAGTGTCTACATCTTGTTTGCTCTTTTGAAACCATGTACTGATGAAGTTGCTCACTGCCTCATCTCTTCTGGTTTTCTCATTCCTTGTATATGTTCTGAAAAAGTCCATTGAATGCATCCCTTGTTGTAGTTTCTCAATATTGCGATGTAGCATTCTAAGTCTGGCAACTGTAGTCTCTGATAAATCCTCTAATACGCCCTGAATTGGAGGATCACTCTAAGGTTTGTAAATTGGATAAGCCTTGCACCGAATGAGCTAGAAAGCACAAACGATCAAGGGATGTGGATCGAAAGGTGACACAAGAGGTGCGGAAAGTCTCTTGATACTACTAACTTCTAAGCCCGAAGATATAACACACTCCAATGACTCAAAAGATAAGATGTTCAATGAAGAACAAACGATTCAACAAGTTAAAAGGAAAGGTTTTTATTAAAAGGTTGAATGATTTGAAATAATACAAATCAAGCCTTTATATAATAGGCATAGAATACAAAAGGTTGGAATACAAAAGGACTAATCAAACATAGAAACTAACAAACTTTTAAACATAGAAGACTTGACCAGAAATGATGACTTGCCCGAAGTTGGAAGGTTTGGAACGAATGACTCTTCGACTGGTCAAGTCATTTCGCATGGTTGACGGTCAAAGAATTGCCGTCATATTGATATATTATTCGACCACGCATTGTAGATTCTTGTTATGCCTTTCTTGAACAATCCCAAACACTGATTTCTTAATTATAACAAGGCCTCCATGTTTTGTATCATGCCCATTAGCTTCTCTTGGTCTAGAACTTCATGGATATGAATGTGGATATTTCTCTTCTCGCTTCCTATTATCTCTCCTCATCAAAGAAGTGATTGATGAAGGCACTTCTACTATCTTCCCAGCAAGTCAGGAATCCTGGTGGTAGCTGGTTCAGCCACCTCCTGACGTCACCTTTAAGGGGAAAAGGAAAAAATTACAGCGATGGAAATCGCAGTTCACCATGTCTTCTAGCATATCGATGTGATCGTTCGGGTGTTCAGTAGGAAAACCACGAAACTGATTTTTGAGCGCCATAATTAGGAAGTCGATATCAAGCTCAGAGCTTCATGTATGGTTGTCTGATAATCAAATTGCAGACCTATTAGAATAGGATCTGCTAGGGTTTAGGTATTCGAGCATTGGCAATTCATGCTTTATCTCACTCTTTAGAGATTTAGTGTTTTGATCAGGGATAGCAGCCCCCTGATGATTAATGAGTTGGCTTGCTTCGTTGCTTTTATTGTTCATTGGTTCTATCAAGACTACATTCTTATTATCTGAATCAGTGAAGGCGTACTTACCTGCTTCCGACTAATCGGTATTGATCGATGGCAATGGAAGGACGTCACCCGACAGTAGTGGACTCGCGTCGATCTATTCCGGAAACACTCCGTCAAACGATTCTTGTTGTCCTGAATCCATATTCTCTCCTTTTAAGTATTTGTGTCAAAGGATAAATGAAAGAATAATTTAGCAAACAGTAAAGTAAAAATCTAGACAATATTATAGATGAAATCTAATGTCAATAAGAAAGAGTCCCAGGCAACGATGCCAAATTTGATGTGGGGTTTAATATCACTCTCAAATTAAACCTACCTTCTACTTTTCCTCTCTTGAATAAGTGGTTTAGTGTAGTAATTAAGGATCGAATCCACATAGACTCTAGGATTGCACAATCGACTTATTGTTGTCTAATTAAAGCTAGATAAATGATAATAATAAATAAATAAAGTGATTTCAAGACTGATTTGGTTCGTGAATGTTAAATTAAAGGAATAGACTTAGGGGGAATTCTCAAGTAGGATTAGGCGTTGCAGAATAGATTGCTAGGGTTTGAACTAAGTACCGTTCTTGAACTCAAACCTCAGGGTTTGGGAGATCGCTCTCGCGCATCTCAGCTGAGTATCGATCGATGTCCATATGGTGGTATCAATCGATGCTCATTCTAAACATTATTGGGTTCGCGGTTTGATGGGATCTCTAAACTTCTAATTCAACTCTCATTGGTTACCAGTTATTTAGATTGTTTAAGATAGGTTCAGGGTCAAAACCAGGCTCTCGCTTGCGATATGGAACCCTAACTTCTAACATTTAGGTGTTCAAATTCAACTTAGCATTAAGAGAAACTTAAACAAAGAACCAAGAAGATCACCTTAACAATTCAATAAAATCAACAAGACATTACTGCCATTAAAGAGCCCTAAATATAAATGAATTACTCAGACATAACAATAAAGAACATGATTAAAGTCTCAATAAATTGCATTAGATAAATTGAGTAAGAAGATAGAGAGTTCAAGATCTTCTCTGTAGTAAGGGTCAAATCTCTCTCTCCAATAGATGTAGCAAGGTATTCCAACTCTTAGCTCTTAGAACTTTTTGTAACTTAGAAGACAACTCTTTCTTTTCTCTCTCTCTCGGCTTTCTCAACTAAGATAGAAAAATCTAATAAATAGTCTAAATTTTGGCCAGGGACTTGTCTTGCAAATGATGAAACTTCTGGATAAACTTGTAATTTCTCAGGTCTTCATTAATCTCCAAGACAACTTGGCCGTTGATCGACGCACAATGTGTGACGTCGATCAATTCTTCATAAATAAACTGAACCCGACTCTGAATTTCGGGCTGAGCATCATAAATGCTCCAAAATATCCCAAAAGCTTCTATTGCTTCCAATGAGTACCTAGACCTATAAATACTCCAAAACATAGTCTAGGCACACATAATAGTTGTAAATAGAACCTATAACATGGCTTAAACTGGTAATAAATAGGTTGTATCACTTGTGTAGAAGTAGTGTAGAAAAATAATAGAAATAAGAAAAGATATATTGGAGGTCTCTAACGGTTGCAGGAGAGAAAAAAGGATGATTAGGGCAAATTCCGGAATATCTAAAACAAATTCATATTTTTTTAGAGCAAACAGGTGGTTGCTCTATTTGGGTGCTCCACGGCAGAAAACTTTCAAATTTCATTATTTTCTTTATGTTTTTCCCCTTTTAGCAATCTGACATATTCCAGACATGAAATGACTCAAAACATACTAAATTGACTTGATAAAGACCTGAAAACACTTGAGGAAACATATGCACAATGTGTCAAAACAATATATCAATAAGAACAAGTAATGAATTTTGATCGAGGCTATGGTATGAGTGTCGATCGATACTTCCTTAGGCAAGCATTAACATCGTAATCGATATGTTCACTATGTTAGCTAGACTAGTCGTCGCATGTATCTAACAACCTAGCTCAACATAATTAGTTCAGGTAATGAACATATTGTCTTAGTTATCAGTATCATAAATACCAACTTTGATGAAATCGGTATGACCGTTTTAAGCATATCAGTCTAACTATCATTATTCTCACATTCTAGTTCACCAAAAGCTAAGGGAAAATGGTGCCTATTAGGATCTTTGGTTGCTGCAAAAAATTGTACACCACCATATCCATTCTCAAAAAGTTGTATCCACAATTTTAACTTTCCTCATGACCTGAAACTCTTCCATTCTAATTTCCAAAGCGATGAACATGTACCTGAATTTATCCTTCTCATCCACTTTCACACTTGTTATTTTCCCATGATTTATCTTCTCTAACATGTAAAAATAACAATATAACATCTTAGGACTTTCATCTGGGGTACCACACAAAACACTAACAGCTTCATTTTTACCTCACAATGCAGTAGAGTATGATATCTTCACACCATTTTTTTTCCAAACAAGATCAATGATACTTTTAGGAGCTGGAGTCTCCATTTTCCTTGATAATAGTCATGAAATAGAGATGCAACTAATTGTGGCGTGTCTTTTCTCATCCCATTTCTTTTACTCTGACTACCACGAGAACATGTATGCATCTTGGTGTACCTTCTAAGTGAGAACATTTATGTTTTTCCAGTCTTTTAAGATTGTAAACCTTATTTACATTCTTCCTTAGGAAATTTTAGCACTAATCGCTCCTTATCCGATTTTATCACATCAAAACCAAAACGTTTCGCACATGCGGCCTAACCCAGCACTTGTTGCACTGACTTTTCATTACAAAACTCTTTTAGTATTTTGACATTCATATCATCTTCTCATGCATCCATAAACTGAATAGGTTATGAAATAGGTAGAAGCTCTACATGTTTATCATGCATATATGAGTTTTCCATACTGTTATCTACATATTCATCCTCATACTCATTTTCCTCCATCGCTTCAGTCGCCACTATCCCCTCAATTTTTTTTTCTACTTGTTTGTTGCATGCATATGTAGTAATGGCTTTTGCTCCAATCTCATCATCCTTTGAATGCAACTCCTCATAGTTCATTCCTAAAGAACTTCATTTTCCCACTCTCAAAAGTTTCTCGAGGAGTTCAAAGGTAGTGATGACCTTTACATACAAAATACACCTACGATTCTCTTTATCAATGGACATTATATAAATGCAGAGCTTCTCATCATTAGATGTAGTAAACTGTTCATCACAGCCTACCAACAGTGGAATATAACTCAATTTCAACTTCACCGTTCTCTCATCTAAGACGATCTTTTTCATATCCTTGATTCTAGCATTGACAAAGTTATTCCTTCCAATTTTGTCTTCAAAATTAAACTATACATGTGACATTTTGCATCTAAAATGTATGTTTACGTTGTTGGTAACCGAATCGTGCCAAATTCAAAAAATCAATCAATAATATTAATTGTCCGTAGTTGTACCAATTCTATGTCCTAATTTAACAAGAAACCATTGTAAAATATTTAATGTGCATAACAAAATAATGACTTATGAAGTCGTAAGATGTGATTTCCTTCAGTAATACCAATTTTACTTTACACTACAATTATCCGTAATACTAGATTCACTAGTTCTCCTATCACAAGAACACCACTTGATTTTCTAATCTACTTCTAGTTCACTATGATTCAACCAATTCAACCCATTCATTACTAATTTCAAGTCCAAATTGACCCACAAACCGTGCTACAAGTCAATGAAATTCTCAATTCATTTCCGAGATGAGACTCGAGATTGGTAACAGTTACGTTCAACATACATAATTTGAAGCTTCACACAGCTCTACGACGGAGGAAGATACAGAGGCAATATACATGAAGCTCGATGTACAATTCTACGGCGGAGGAGGAAACCGTGAACTGGAAAAACTTTCGAGTTGGGAAAATCATGGGAGGGACGTCGGGGGAAAGCAAAAATCCAAATCTCAAACTTTAAACGCAGACGCTAGAAGAGGATGGGTTCTCTGTCAGTCTTTCAGCGTACTAATTTTCTTTTATTTTGATGATGCTAATTAGGTATATTCAGTTGTTTACTAAAAACTAAGAGATGCTAAAATTATATAAGGATATAAAAGATTACTTTCTTTCTTTTTGTTTGTAGAAGGGCAGATCAGATTACATCTCTAACAAAATCGGGTCAAAATCTTTGCTGCCCCCACTTGGAAATGGTCAATTGCCTATGGTCCTCTCTAATAGCATACGCCCCCTTTCCCTTTAATGAAACTTGAATATCTGATTTTACCCTTTTCTATTTTCAAAGTTTTTTTAAAATTCAAAAATAATTCAAAATTTGAAAACTTTCGAAATGGCCAATTTTTAAATTTTAAAAATTTTAAATTTTAATTATCGATGTACAATTGGTCGAACTACATTGTACTCATATAGTTTTACTTAGTTATACTTTGTTATAATAGGTATTACTGTGTTAGTTGTACCGAGTTTTACTAGTTATACTGCGCTATACTGATTTCACTGGTTAATTATATTGCGTCATAATGAATATTAACGAGTTAGTTATACCAAGTTATGTTGAGTTATATTAGTTATACTAAGTATACCAAGTTATAATGAGTTATACTAGTTGTATTGAATATACCAAATTATACCAAGTTATATTGAATTCAGATTTATAAATGAAATAAATAAAATACAAAAAAATTCTTTGAAAGGGGAGAACAATAAGAACCCTAACTCTATAAAAATCCAAAATTTTCTTTAACAACCTCAAATCAAAAACACCGACAACGAGCAGAACTCTAAATCAAAGAAAACCCTAAATCGAATATTATCCACAATAATAAAACTTTAAATCGAAAATTATCTAGAAAAAAAAACTATCACAGAAAACTTAGAATTCCTCGTTAGATTAGGTAAAGCCATTGCCGTTATGAACAGATCTGAAGTGCAAGAAGAAGAAGATATCACAATCGGTTTCGCTTCGGTCACCTTCGACGGTTGTTGTTGTCCTCTTTATCACTTGCAAAGATATCGTTGACATATTTCAACATAAGCGAAATCCCTATCATTTGCGATGGATTTCGGAGAACGAAGAGAGAGAGGAGAATGGATATAATAAGAATGGCAGAGAAGAAATAGAAGAAGAGAAAGGAGAAAAAGAAAAGGAAAATTGTTGACACTCTCTTTTTATTATTCAGTTTAATGGCAAACTAGATTTGGACCCGCGCTTCAAAAATGCGGGTTTCTTTGGATTATAAACAAATTTTGATATATTAGTATTTTGGGATTTTGTATATTATTATGTTATTAAGACAAATTATATCAAATAAGAAATTTTTTAATTTTTTTATAAATTATGATTTTTGTTTTATGATAAAAAAAGTTTGATATAAATATATTTTGAAATTTTGTATATTATTATATTACAAAGTCGTATTATATCAAAACATATAACTTGTTTAAAATTATATGATTTATGAATTAGTTTATTTGAGATTTTGTATTTATGTTGTTATGCAACTCGCTCTTAGGTCTAGACATTTTATATGGTTCTAAAAACTAAATTGAAATTGACCCGAATATACATATTCGGTTCATATCCAAGTCTAGGACAAAGTATTTGTTGGGTATTTTTCAAACCCGCAATCTTGGTTCGGGTTTGGATTCTAGCGAGACCCGAAAAGATACCTTAAATACTTGAAATGTTTTGTGTATATTATCTATTTTTGTTGTTTCGAATATGTTTTCAGTATCACAAATATTCTAAGTTTCAGGTTCGGGTTTTTGGTTATTGTTTCAGGTTTAAAATAAAATTTAGAAATAGATTTCGCGTATTTGGATAAAATTTTAAATATACTTAGAAAGCTTTGAAGTTTTGTTATAAATACATTATGTTTTACATAACTTTTTACATTTTTTATACAAAATTTTGGTTCAAAATAATAGGTTGATAAATGTTGTAAATCAGCATCTATGTTAGGTCGGACAAATGATCATCATAGCCACTAATATGTTGTAAAAGGCTTTTGTGATTTTATTTGTTGTTACAGTTAAATATACAAAAATTGCCAACAACATAAACTATATCTAAGCATTATCTTTCTATTCAGTATTTAAATCAATTATACTGTATTTATTTTCTGCTAATTATCACAAAATATGGGCACGACATCTTCGTTTAGCATAAATATTAACTGAATCTAGTGGGACTGATTAATTAAGGTAATATAAAATAGAGTTTTATGCCAAAAAGAAATAAAAAATAGTTTCTTTGTCCTTTTAGTATAATTTTTTTTTAAACTATTTCTATATTTTTTTTACTTTTTCAGTTTCTAAAATTTAATAAAATAATATTTATATAAAAAAAAATAGAAACAATATTGTAATCACCCATAGAGACACAATGATATTTTTTTCTATGAAAAGCTTATTAAATTTTAATTTTTAATTTAGTTCTACAAATGTTAAATTGTACATTCTACCAAAAATGATGTGGTAGAAAATGAATTTCACGTTAAACAAATAATTTTACATGTTTTAGAACAAACAATTCACTTTTTATAAGAAATTCTAAATATGAAGAATGTGACATCTACTTTATTTTAAGGGTTCTACATTTTTTGAATGGAACATCTAATTTTATAAGCTGTTGTACAACATTATGAATATATAATCAACATATAATTCATAACTCTAATTATAGTAGAATCTGCATATAAGAAATAATTATGTTTTCTACAATACGTAAAAGGTACATTCTACACATGAATTCCGAAAATTTTAGAAAAAATCTCAAGAAAATATTCTAAAAATATTTTGTAATCTTCCAACTTGCCTTAAACGTGGCTAACCGATTTTATTTGTAAAAATCATCAAAAAAAATCGACTAAATATTTTTTCTGTGAAGCGGAGAGATCTAGGAATTTAATCCTTTTTTGTTTTTCTTGTTTGCAATTTAAAAAAAAAAATTTAAAAGCATATTTTATAATTTTTAATAATAAAAACATTTAAATTATATTTACTTTCATTAATCAAGGTTAATTTGAGAATTAAAAACAAATTATATTAATTAGACAAAAAATATACTAATGGGAGAAAGTAAAAATGATTTATACTAAAAAGACAAACATGTTGTTTTTTTTGTTCTATTTTGTTATACTTCTCTATAAAATATAACATTTCTAATGAAAGAATTCAACAATATTTTTAGTAGATTTTTTAGAATGATCTTTTATTAATAGTATATATTCGGAAATTACTTAATTTTAAATTAAAAATAAATTAAAATAATATTAAAGTTTGAAGGAAAGATTGGCTCTCGACAAAATCTCTTGAGTCAAGTATTTTTTCTCCTTGGGTAAGTGAACTAGTGAAGCAGTCACCCAAACCTCTCGGCAGGTGAAACGAAAACTCAAAATCGATGGAGCCTTCCTTGAGAGCTAACCAATCATCGATCCTAAGCGAAATCGAACGTATGCCAGAAGCTCCACGTCAGCGTATCTCTCATCACCGTCGAGCTCGCTCCGACACTTTCTTCTCCGGCGAATCAATCGACGATCTCCTCCTATTCGACCTTTCCGATGTAAATTTATCTTCTCTCGATTTCCTCAACGCTCCAACACCACAACTACAGCCACAACCTTGTCCGATGTCTGTGGATTCTCCTCCCGAAGAAACCTCATCGAACGCTGCTCCACCGATTCCTCTTCCCCCTGGCCGTCACGTTCAAAGCTTCTCAGTTGATTCGGACGATTTCTTGGACGATCTAACGGCCACTGAGGATAATCAATTGGCCGGGGAGAGGAAAGGTCATCATCATCGAAGTAATTCGATGGATGGAGCTACAAGTTCGGGTTCCTTTAACATGGAATCGATTCTCGCCGCTGTGAATTGCAAAGACAGTGGTAAGAAGAATATGGGTATGGCTAGTGACAGACTTGCTGAGCTTGCTTTGCTTGATCCTAAAAGAGCTAAACGGTATATATCCTCATATATTAGGGGTTTTTTCAAAGATACGTTGATTATTCATAGTCTTTGGGATGATTTTTGATAGGATTCTAGCAAACAGACAATCTGCGGCTAGGTCAAAAGAGAGGAAAATTAGGTATACTGGTGAGCTGGAGAGGAAAGTACAGACACTTCAGAACGAAGCAACTACACTGTCTGCCCAAGTCACCATGTTGCAGGTATATTTTTACCATGACTTGGTCAAGGGTGATATCTTATGCCCCTTGTGTTTATGTTCGAGTTATTATCTGCATGCGTATATGTTGATGGTGGATAGTATTGCTTTCTGCTTGTATTCACTTGGTTGGTTAGTAGCTTTCAACTTGTAATTGATGTCTAAATTCTTATGTGCTTAAAGACTGCTTCCTGGTGTTTAGAGATCTGTTTGTTGCTCGGAAGAAGTATATGATAAGGGCCACAGAATAGTTTAAATAAGGAAGAGAAAAAACAAATTAGTTGAGAAAGGTCTACAACTGTGTTGTTGTGTTCTTGACTGTAAACCAACAATTCATGAATATTTTCTGGTTCTTATTGGTATACATGCGGTACTAAAAGATATGTTTTTCTTATGTTAATTAAACCCAACATGTGAAATATGCCAGTGAATGCTTTATTGTCTGGATTGCATTTTTTTTGTTTGCGCACTTGTGCATCCCTTCTTATACGTGTGTATACTGTGCAGAGAGGAACGTCAGACCTGACGACTGAAAATAAACACCTCAAGATGCGGCTACAAGCATTGGAGCAACAAGCTGAACTTAGGGATGGTAAACCATTTTTTGAAAACGCAACAGCATCATATATAATTTAAAACAAAATTTTGGTACAGACATAATAATGTTGGGTGTAACGTGCAGCTTTGAATGAAGCGCTGCGAGAAGAATTGGACCGACTCAAGATAGCCGCTGGAGAAATTCCTCAAGGGAACGGTAATTCATACAACTGTACTCAATTCTCAGCACAACAGTCCACAATGAATCGGTTCGGGAGCAACAAGGACCAGCAGATGAGCACAAGCGGGCAGCCATCTCACCCGAGCTTCCTTGATTTCACCAAGAGAGGCTAAGTTCCAAATGTTGGTTGAATTACACAAATGCACTGTATTATTCATTTGGGGCTGCAATATTATGGTGTGTGCTAGCTTTGATTGTACGTCTATACTGATATGTTCATGTCAATATCGGTCTTTATGTGTAAAGAGTAGTAACTACTGTAATACTCTCCAGAAATCTTTATAGCAAAACATATCTACATGTCATTTAGTACCAATCATCTAAAACACTTAGAAACGTTGTCTTAAAACCATGATTTGTATTATTATTATTATTATAAGAGACTAACGAAATTTGAAGCTGAAATTCGTGACTACAACGGGGATAGAAATTTAAATAAAACAAGAAATGGTAAACATATGGAGGAAATTGTGTGGTCACTTGTGATCTGGACAGATGCAATTGTTGATTCCTACATCTTTAACAAGGCATGGTGGTTGAGATCCGTCCTCATACCAAACCAATCTGTGTTCGACCAGGTCCTTCAGAAAATGATCGAGCTTCTCTACTGTAACACTTGGCATAACCACAACGTGAGCTATATCGCCTTGGCAAGCGAGCTGCCACCTTCTGACAAACTCTTCCTCCTTGGGACGTTCAAAGACCACAGTACTGCTAAGCTCATTGAGCATCGCGCTGATCCCAGCTTCATGGAGTTGATCTTTGAGGTAATGCGCATTTCTCAGGCATTTCTGAACTTCTTTCTGGAATCCTTTGTACCCTTTCCGGTTTAAGGTGTACCAGAGGAACAAAGGAGCATGCCCGTTTCGGCTTCCCATGATTGTTGCATCCCTAGAAGCGAGGTACTCGACGTTGTTAGAGAGGACTTTGATGTGCTTCATTCTTGTTATCTGAACGCCACATGGCATTGGGCATCCGACAAATTTGTGGCCCGACACACTCACACTCCCTATCGGTTTATTGAACGTGACTTTTGGTGCCTGTGAAGGGGCGCACTTTCTTAGTGGACAATAAAGTTAAGCATCTGAATGATTTGACTGAAAACTGTACTCTTACACGTTTGACAAAAGGCATCATAAGTCCAAACAAAGCTCCATCACAGTGAATATAGAACCTGTCATGTGAGAAGCCGCACTCTTCAAGAGTTTTGATCACAAGGTCGAGGTCATCAACAGCTCCTTTAACAGTTGTTCCTGCAAGAAGAAAATGTAAACAACCTTTCTCAATACGAACCTAGTTACAAAGAGAGACACGAACCAATGTTCACATTAAGAATGGCTGGTTTATCTTTGTTTGCCAACAGCTTCCGCCTGAAATCATCACAGTCAATCTCCCCTGATATAAGGGTATCAACCTTCTCACACTCCATTCGGTACATACGAGCTGCTTTAAATATAGAGTAATGAGATTCATTCGACGCATACAAAATCCCATTAGGAAACACTTCTCGCCTGAAAAAATGATCCACACAATATTAAAAAAAATGCAATAAAATAGAAAAGAAGAAGAAATCACACGAACAAAACTAACCCAACTAAAATGCCGTGAAGGTTTCCTTCTGTACCACAGTTTGTGATGTAACCCCAATAATCATCTCTCTCTATCTCCCAAAGACGAGCAAACCAGTCCAAGACGCCAACTTCAAAGGGCCTGGAGTGTACACCATAGTTGCTTTCGATAAACGGATCTCCAAGATTGTTGATAGAGAAATGCTGCAACTGACCAAGCGCACCGTAGTCGAAATCCAAGTTATATGGATAACCTACGCCATGACATCATTCTCATCTTAGAACTTAAAACATATCGTGAATCTAAAGATTTGACTTTATGTTCCTTGTTGTTATTATTACCTAGATGGTATTTGGTTCGTTCGACCAAAGTTTTCCGGTAACGAGCGAGAACGCTAGCCATGTAAGCTTCTTTGTCTCCAGTGAATTCGTCGTTAGATTCTGGCTCCGTCACGGCGAGGGAAGTCGTGTGCACATTCCTGCCCAGAACCATTTCTCTTTCTCCTCCTCCTCCCTTTATCACCTTTGTCTTTTTCAGATTTTCTTCCTCGTGGTCTGCCCCGGTTCCGTTTGTTACAGGCAAAGGTAACGGTTCGGGGACGACAGCTATTGCATCGAAACCTTCAGACAAGATGTCGATTTTTTCAGCCATTGCGAATGATTGATCAGATTCTAGAGCTCCAACCATTTTAATTTAAAAGATGCAGAAAAGTAGGAGAATCTCTGGTCAGCGCAGATCTGAGAGAGAGAGGAGAGAGGATGAAGTGATCGGTGGAAATGGTGAAGACGGAGACAAGAGAGCGAGAGAGGCGCCGGCTTCTTTAATTTATAAGTAGCAGAAAATGATTAATTGCCCTTTCGTGGGCACTTGTGCATCTTATGAGATTTAAACTTTATGGCATATTTAGAATTTTATTACTTTAATGAATACCAGATTTTCTTATCCACGCTCTAAAAACGCTGATTTTTGTTTGGCGGCTATTTTTAGATCGTAACAAAGTTTGTTAATTACTAATATTTTGGAATTGGTGTATATGATCATGTTTTTTTTTTTTAAACATCAAAACAGACCAAAATTAGTGTATATGATTATGTTTTTTTTACATCAAAACATACTCAGAAAGACTCTGTTATCCACTCTGGTAATTCGGCATCCTTTTGGACGACAAAAGACTGTTGTTGCCTAACACTGCATGTGATAAACTAAAAATCGGATCTTGCTACTGTCAAATAAACAGTTGTAGTTGTAATACTTGAGATTCAATTCCAGATGACCATTTTACACTATATTTTGAGATTTTAATGTCTTAGCTAAAACCTTCAGATTTAACAGAGAACAAGGTAAAATAACAGAGATCAAGGTACGGTTTGAGTTGTTTGAATTTGGGAAAAAGCTAACTTAAGGTGATTAAACGGGTGTTAGACATCATCAAGCCACACAATTATTCAAGTTCGAATTAAAAACAAGCCTAGAACATAGATCAATTGCTAGAACAGTCCACTGTCGTGGTGCTTGTTCCTTTCAGAGAACAGCCCCGGAGACTAAGCTGCCGCTTGTTCCGAGTTCTGTCTATGAACAGTAATGATCAGGCCTATTCAGTTTATATTATACCCTAATATCTACTTTCGCTGATTAGGGATATAATACTTATTCTAAATAGATTAGGCAATCCATAACATGGTTAATGAATAGATGAAACCCTAGATCTAACATAAAGTGATCAGATTCATGCTAGCATTAAGTTAAGTTTAGAATAAAGGCTATCAATGAACATATAACTTATTTATGTGTAGCTTGAATAAATCCAACACCCTAACACCCTAAGCTAACGATATCGACTACTCAGCAATCATAGCAATAAACACAGTGAGAAATGCTGAATAATACTTCATAAATCGAAATCAAAAACTAAAAATAGGGTTCAAGAAATCTTCTCTAATCGCGAGAACAAGGTGAAGATTACTTTCTCCCTTACAAAGTATTGAATCCTAACAAGTTTTTACTGAAAAATATGAAAGAAAATTGAGCTGAGTGAGTCTGGCTGTGATAATGGTCGTGCCTCTCCTTTATAAGGTTTTTGTGGCGGCTGGAAGGAGGGGAAAATAAAATTAGGGTAAATCCCAAGAGAATCTGCAGTTTTCTAAAATATCTCCGCGGGTGATCAAGGCTCTGCTTGATCTCTGGGGTTGTTCTCCGGGACAGAATTCAAATTTCCCCTTTTTTCTTCATGTTTCCCTCCAAAGTTCCACAACCTCTTTTGTACCTGAAATGTCTCGAATAGAGATGTAAGTACCCTACAATTGCATGAGAAAGATCAATAAATCACAACCAAAGTATGTTAAAAACACACTATATCAAATTCTCCCAGACTTAGATCTTTGTTTGTCCTCAACAATTTCAAACATTAGAACATGCTAGACAGGACTCAAAGTGTGGGAACTCTCCTATTCTCAATAACCATTCTTTAACCACAATCTCTGAACCATACAAGCTGCATCTAGGACCGCACACCCTTACCAGAACACCCCTGACTGCTGTTCAAAATCGGCTCCATACTCTGTGTGTCAAACCTGCAATGGTACACCTTTCTAACAAAACTCCTTATGTTCAAATTAAGAGTGGCATGAGCATATCTTATCACAACACTAGACATGGTAGACGATGCTATGTATGAACAGGCTTTTTCTGTTTGTGGGGCTACAAGTTTCAGTGGTTACCATTTTCTGTAGAGGAATGTAGGGGATCACACAAAATTGTAAGAGAGGATGGATCCATTGATCTCCGCAGCCTAACTCGTTGTTTGAACCGAGTTCGGTCGTGTATCAGTAAATGGAGTGACAGGACTCGTCGGTGGGTTATTTCAAAGGCGTTTTACTATTTATGGATTCAGAAATCATTCCGTTGTTCAGAGAGTTTGATATATAAATGAGGAAACAAGAGGTGTGTGCGGCTCAGCTCGGCGAGCTCAACCGTCTAGTACAAGTCGGACAAAAGATGAAAGTATATAAACCTTAACTGGCCGTTCTGTGTTCTCCCCCCCCCTCTCGTTGTCTCGTCGCCTCCCTTTATAGTGCCTTCACCTCTTGAGGGTTTAGGTGAACATACTTCGGGAGGCCTTTTGCTAATGGGCCTTTGGTCGGCCATCGTCGTGTGTATTGTCGGGCCGCGCCTGGTCATCCTTGGGCTGAATTGAAGCGCAGTTGGTTGTTGGACCGCCCTGAATGGGTTGATGCTGCCATTTAATGAGCCCTCAAAGATAGGGAGTTTCACCTCCTACAGTAAGCCCCCCAGTGCGTTGTCGAGCTGGTCGGGAACGGACTTTAGCGTGTAGGTGTTTACTAAATGGCAGGATCAGACATCTGAGGGGTTTCAAAGGTATGATTAGCGCGGCGAGCATCCGACCATCGGATTGCTCGTCTCGGCGTATAACTGGGACGTTTGCCGGATCGGTCGTTTGGGTGAATGGTTGGCGAACTGACGGAACTGTTTATCTACTAATTCATGTTCGCTCATCACCTAAGTCTCCACTCCTCGGACTAAGTCGATCAGAATGAATGCTCGTCATTTAGAAGGAGTGAGTCGTCATTGTGGGAATACAAACGGTCACGCGTTAACGGGCATTTCGTCGATCTTCGGCCCATTAGGATGCGAAGAGCCGCGAGCACTTGAGGCCCAACTAGGCTTTTTAGACCTAATGATGACTCTGGGAATCACGCTTCTCACCCCTCCTATATATAGTCTCGTTCGTTCCATCCTCCTCATTTCCTTCGGTGCTACAGGTATCTTTCTTCTCTCCCTTCTCTCTACTTTCTCTCTCTAGGTTTGTTTGTACGGTATATACGCACTCCCATCGGTAAGATGTGCCCACGACGGAGGTTAACGCAGGAGGAGAAAGGGAAGAGGGTCGCAAGTAATTCGAGTCCTGCTAGGGACGAGGCGACCAACGATCCCTTAGAAGAGTTCAATTTAGTGCATCAGGACACACTGAGAGATACGGACGGATTGACCTTGTCCCAAAGGCTTCTGGTTGTGGACACCGAGAGGGAGCTCAGAGGCGACAATGCAGGGAACGAAGCGGCGGAAGTTCTGAGCGATCCCCGTGTCGGGAGGGTTCGGTCATCGCGATCTGTGTCTTCGCACGCGGGTTCTAGCCGGTTTCGTAGGACAAGCCCTAGCCGATCTCGACATATTCGGTCCGAGCGCGATGATGCGAGGCGAGACGCGGCATCTAGTTTCCCTTTAGTCCCGACTCGCTACGCAGGAGACGGAGTGTTCAAGAGGGGAGACCCGATTCCTGATGAGTTGCTGCGTCCGGCTTTTGTTAAGGGCAAATCGTGGACGAACACGTACGCGACGGAAGCGACTGTTAAATCGGTAGAGGATTCGCTCGTTGCCCGTAACGCAATCGGCGTAACCTACCTGATTCCGAATGCCGAGCAACGTCCCTGGTCTCCTCCGATCGGGTTTCAATGCGTATACGAGTCCTACTTCGGGGACCATACTAGGCTTTGGTTCCCGATCCCTCGTCTGATAACCTCCTACGTCTCCTGTCGCGACGTGGCCATTAGTCAGATGGTCAACGGGTCGTTCCGTATGGCGGTTGCGCTGATGGTGATGGCCGCAGAGATCGGCATCTCTCTTTGTTGCCGAGCGTTTGAAGAGTTGACGGCCATAACTCCCCTAGACCACGGTCTCTACTCGGTGAGGATGAGGACGAGCTACAACGTAATCACCGGGCATCCTATCAAGACTCCGAACTGGCAGCGTCGATACTTCTTCATCAAGTCTGATGAACACGCTTTCGTCAAACCTCCAGACGAGGAGTTCCAAACATATTGGAATTGGAGAACTGGTAGATAGCTCGTCTCCATTTTAGAGTGTTTTGTGTAATCTAACCCCCTTTTTTTGCAGTCGATCATCCGTTCTTCTCGTTAGGCATCCCAGAGCAGTTTTACTCCAACGCTCGAGCTTTAGTTGAACACGGTCAGCAGCGGTGGCCCGAGATAAACAAAGAGAGGATACGTCGAGTCTTAGACCATATCGATCGAGGTAAGGAGCTTCTCGTCTCGCCTCGGTAATTATCTCGCTGTTTTCCTTACTTTTGGCGACTCCTAGGTGACTGGGATTCCAAGCTTCCTTGTAAAGGCCAGAAGAGTAAAAAGAGATCGAATCTTTTTTCGAGGGAGGAGCAGCGTGTGATCAACGAAGCGTTTGCGATGAAGGGGATTCCTGACCTCTCCAAAGTTATTAAGGCAAAGCGAGGAGGGTCCTCTCACAGTGCCGGATTGATGGGCTTACTCGACGGTTTTGATCTCGGAGGTGGATCGTCTGATCAAACTCCTATATTTCCTACCGCAGGTGCAAGGGAACCCGATCCGATGGTCGGTAGCCGGAAGAGACAGCGGGATAACGAGGTAGAAGACCAGGCTGTTGATCCCGATGTGACGGGGGATGGGCCGTCTGATGATCCTCCTGCTAAGAAGAGGAAGAAGAAGAGAAAGTCCAGGCCCGTTGAAGGAGCGGTCGGGTTCGAGGGTGTTCCATCCCTGCGTGACGAGTCAGACGCCGATCAGTCTGCCGGTGGAGCGAACAATATAGTTCGCGACGGTAACCGGGAAGACCCAGCAAGCGGGGATCTTTCGGCGAGAGAAGATGTCGTGCTCGCGGAAAGATCGAAGAAGAAAACGAAGAAGAAGAAGAAGAGGATGAAGACGGACCAAACTCGAGATTAGGACCCGAGGGTCATCCCAACGTTTGATCAGCTGTTCTTTCGCGATGCTTACCTGGACGTTGCTCGCCTTAAAGAAGTTGTAAGTTCTATCGTTTGTATACGTTTCTCGTTTCCTGTGGTCTAAGTCGTGAACCCTTTACTTGTTTCTAGGCTGACAATGGCGTGAATTCTTTAGTCGAGAAGTACGACGCGGAGCTCAGGACGACATACGGCAGTCTTGGAGAAGCTCAGGAGACCGTTTGCGCCGAAAGAAAATGCTCGGCTGCACTCGAGGCTTTGCTCGAGGATGCTGAAACTGCCAAAGCTGAGGCGGTGAACCGGGCCGAAGCTCGAGCGAGAGAATTGGAAGATGCTTCCGCCGAGCTGGGGGCCGCGAAGACTGAGGCAGATAGACTTCTGAGGGAGAGGGAGGAGCTCGAGTTAAAGGTCTCTAAGCTCGCCAAAGAGAAAGAAGACGAAGCTTTTCATCTGAGGGGTCCCGGATCGTCGAAGTTACTCAGGAGAGAGCGAAGGTACATGCCGAGATGGCTAATAAGGCGAATGCTCGCTTTGCTCGGATCAAAGCTCGTGAAGCGAGGATGGAGGCGTACGACAAAGCTCGATGTCTCTGGAGTCAAGCCTTCGGAACACGGAAGTGCCTGGAATTGTTGAAGGACGAAGGCGAGACTATCCGGCAAGAGAAGATCGACGCCTTCTTGGAGGAGGAAAAAGCCTATCAGGCTGAGGCCGAGAGGCTGTACCCTGGATCGCCTGATCAGGGCGACTATGTTCTGTCTCCACTCGTGCTGAGCTCGAGATATGTCGACGAAACGGTTCTTTCGTTCATCCGCGCCGGATATGATAGGGCCCCTAGTGTTGATCTTGACCCTAATGGATCGAACTTGAACAAGCTCGGTCCGGAGGTTGCTGCTCGGCTTCGCTCCCCTGCCCACTCCGATCGTGTTATGCATTCCCCTGACTCGTCCGGAGAGCTTGGATCGTTGGGACTTAGTAGCTCGAGTGAGGGGAGACATCTTGAAAGCGACAAGGCGAGGCCCAACGAGATTACTCGGGAGGAACATAGCACGGGTCGCCAGGACATGAACGGTCAAGCTTCGTCAACAAACGTGTCTCGAACCGAGGAGGCCGACGCCCGCGACGAAGACGGTGCCGAAACTCCTAAGTAGTCGGTAGTAGGTTTTTTTTGGTTCGCCTCGTTTGTGAGGTTTTCAATTCTGACTTTTGCCTTGTTAGGCTTTTGTAAACTCTTTTCTGTATTCCCAGGGAAATGCTCGCCCTGGAACCTTAATATATGGGATTTATCGGAGTTTCCTCTGAAGTAATTCTCGTCTGTCTTTATTGTTATATATTTTTTGTTTGAGCCGATTGCTCGGGATAGTAGTATTATTTACCCGAGGTCGGTGCCTTACTTTATTTTTGCGGCGTTGGTCGATTATATACGGCTGCGACCCGTCGGACGGGTATGCGAATTTTATGTTAAGGCCGACAAAGGTTTTTGGGCTCTCGCGAAGTAAATTCGTGGGTCTTAGGTCGGCCGATCCCTATTCCAGAAATTATCGCGAAATCAAAAACTTTGTCGTGTTATTTTAGTTTTTTGGCCAGACGGAGATGATCGCGGCTGGTTTGGTGCGCCGAGTATGTCTGATCAGGACAATCCTCGTTGATCCTGTGCAAGCACCGATGCGCGATCCAGGATTCCAGCTGAGAATACAGATGCGGGGATTGCGATAGGGATTTTTTGGGGTTACAGCTGGACCGGTTAAGGTTGCCTACGTACCTCGAAGGAGGATCAAGCCATTCGTAGTTCGTTGTGCCGAGCGGAGCGACTTTGTTAAGGACGCTTGCTCGGCGGGCTAAAGTGATCGGCGATCATTAGCCTTTTTTTTAAGGGGTTACAGCTGGACCGATTAAGGTTGCCTACGTACCTCGAAGGAGGATCAAGCCATTCGTAGTTCGTTGTGCCGAGCGGAGCGACTTTGTTAAGGACGCTTGCTCAGCGGGATAAAGTGATCGGCGATCATTAGCCCCTTTTTTTTGGGTGTGGCGAGCAAACGCTCATGAGGCGTAATAACGCCTTAATTGCATTGAGTTCCAAGCACGCGGGACTTGCTCGCCGGTTGAAGTCTCTAGTTGGTAGACGCCAGGTTTAACGATCTTGACGATTTTGTACGGGCCTTCCCAGTTGGCCCCCAGCTTTCCCGCGTTCGTTTCCTTCGTATTGTCGAAGACTTTGCGCAGCACTAAGTCCCCCAGATCGAGTGGTCTGGAGCAAACTTTTTTGTTGTTGTAGTTCTCGATCTGGTTTTGATAATTTTGGATGCGGAGTAAGGCTTGGTCGCGTCGTTCCTCGATGGCGTCAAGGGCGTCGAAGAGCATCTCGCTGTTTAGTTCGACATGCTTCGGCATCGTGGAGCGTCGCAGACTGGTGACGTTTACTTCGGCTGAGGCCATGGCCTCGGTTCCGTATGCGATGGAAAACGGCGTTACCTTGGTAGCTCCTCCGGGTGTTGTTCTGTGCGACCAAAGGACTCTGTCTAACTCGTCGGCCCACAAACTCTTCTTCAAGTCAAGTCTCTTCTTTATTCCATCGATGATCGTTTTGTTTGATGACTCGGCTTGGCCGTTGCTCTGCGGATAGCGAGGGGTGGACATGTTCAGCCGGATTCTCCATTTATCGAAGAACTCGCAGAACTTTTGCGAGACGAACTGGGAGCCGTTGTCAGTGACGATCTCGTAAGGGAGACCGTGGTGGCAAATGATATTCTTCCATACAAATTTCTGGACCTCTCTTTCGGTGATCGTTGCGTACGACTCTGCTTCTATCCACTTCGTGAAGTAGTCGGTTAGTACAAGGATGTAGCGCTTTTGTCGAGACTGGGGCAGTGGCCCGATGATATCCATTGCCCATCGCATAAATGGTTAGGGAGCGGTCATTGTTCGCAGTGTATCGGTTGGGCAGTGGATCGTCGAGGCGTGTCTTTGGCACTTATCGCATTGCCGGGCAAATGCCTCGCAATCGGCGATCATTGTTGGCCAGTAAAAGCCTGAATTTTTAACTTTCAGTGCGAGGGCTCACCCGCCGGAATGATTTCCTCCGGCTCCTTCATGCGTCTCGGCCATGACGAGGTAGGTTTCTTCGCCTTGTATGCATCGGAGGAGGATTTTATTCGCCGTCCATTGGTGAAGTGCGCCGTTAGTAACCACATAGTTTGAGCTACGCGCTTTCAGCCGTCGAGCTTTCCATTTTTCCGCTGGGAGTTTCCCATGCTCGAGAAAATCGGTGAGTTTGGTCCTCCAATCAAGCGTTGTCTCATTGGAACGCCCGTCGGAATGTCCCTCGGGCATTATGGTGAGGATGGTTGGCTCGCCGGGTCGCGGCTTTTCGGTGAACGAATCGATGCTCGGCCTGTCGATTTGGTGTGTGGGGATTGTTCTTTGGACTTCGTCGCGGAGTCTGCTTCCTAGGGCTGCGAGAGCATCAGCGCAGATGTTTTCGCCGCGGGGGACTTTCGTGAGTTCGAAGAACTCGAATTCCCTGACGAGATCTCGGATTATCTTTAGGTACGCGTTCATTCGTTCATTGCGGGTGTCATAGTCACCGCTGAATTGGCTCGTAACGAGCTGAGAGTCACAGTACGCGCTCAATCGTTTTGCATTGACTGCCTTGGCCAATCGCAATCCCGCGATAAGTGATTCGTACTCGGCTTTGTTATTAGAGGCGGCGAAACCTAACCGGAACGATTGTCTGATTAACTCGCTGGTTGGGGATTGCAGTTGCACTCCTGCTCCGGACCCTCTGTTTGTTGACGAGCCATCGACGTGGAGAATCCAATTGCTGCTAGGCAGGTCTAATTCTTGTGCGAGTTCTGGCGGTAGCTCGACCATGAAATCGGCCAAAACTTGCGATTTAAGCACCGTGCGATTGCGGAAGACGATGTTGTGTTTGCTAAGCTCGATCCCCCATTTGGATAAGCGTCCTGATTGATTGGTATTTTGCATGACTGTACGGAGAGGCTGGTTGGTCAGCACCTCGATTGTGTGCGACTGAAAGTACGGTCTGAGTTTTCTTGCCGTGGTTACAACCGCCAAAGCCATTTTCTCTAGCGTTGAGTAGCGCGTCTCGGGATCGGTCATGCGTTTGCTGGTGTAGGATATGGGTTTTTGCTCGCCTCGATCGTCCTTAACGAGGACGCTGCTCACTGCAGTGGACGAGACAGCGACGTAGAGGTAGAGTGTATCGCCCGCTTCAGGTTTGGTTAAGATCGGTGGAGTAGTAAGGTACACCTTCAGCTGTCCGAAGGCTTCTTCACATTTTTCATCCCAGACGAATCGTTTGTTCCCGCGCAGGAGCTCATAGAATGGAAGGCATTTGTCGGTGGACCGCGAGATGAAATGGTTGAGAGCGGCTATGCGACCTGTCAATCGCTGGACCTCTTTGTTACTTTTCGGGCTAGGGAGGTCAAGGATTGCAGATATCTGTTTAGGATTTGCCTCAATCCCTCGTTGTGTGACCATGTATCCGAGAAATTCGCCGGAGATGACACCGAAGGTGCACTTTGCGGGGTTCAGTTTCATTCCGTATTCATTCAGGGTTTTGAAACACTCGCGCAAATGGGCTGGGTGGTCGGCAGCATGCAAGGATTTGACCAGCATATCGTCTATGTAGACTTCCATTGTTTTGCCGAGCTTGTCGGCGAACATCAAGTTTACCAGTCGTTGGTACGTTGCTCCGGCATTTTTTAGGCTGAAAGGCATGACTTTGTAACAGTACGTCCCCCTGTCGGTAATGAATGCGGTCTTTTCTCGATCGTCTGGCTGCATCGTTATCTGGTTGTACCCGGAGAACGCGTCCATGAAGGTGAGGAGTTCGTTTCCAGCCGTCGATTCGACCAAACGATCGATGTGCGGAAGAGGGAAGATATCTTTCGGACATGCCTTGTTCAGATCCGTGAAGTCGATGCAAACTCTCCATTTGCCATTCTTTTTCCTTACGACCACCGGTTTGCTAGCCACTCCGGATACTGCACTTCGGTGATGGATCCTGCTGCGAGTAGTCGCTCGACTTCTTCGTTGACAGCCTTTGATCGTTCCGGGCCGAGCTTTTGCCGTTTTTGTCGAATCGGTTTGAACGTAGGGTCGACATTGAGTTCGTGCGAGGCGATTTTGGGTCGATACCCTTCATGTCCGAGGTGGTCCAGGCGAAGGTGGATGCGTTATCTTTGAGGAAGGCGATGATCGTTTGCAGCATGTCCTCTGGGATAAAGGCTCATACTCGCACGATTTTGCTCGGGTCGTCATTGTCGATCGACACTTCAAGGACTTCGTCTTTCTGAGGGTATACCTTATGAATGGGCTTGGTAACTGAGTTGACGCGAGGCGCCGGCTGCTGAGGTTTGACGTTGGCCACCAAAAGATCCCGTGCTGCCTGTTGGTCGCCTCGTATTGTTTTGATACGACCATCGTTGCCAGGGAATTTGACCCATTGATGGTACGTAGAAGACACTGCCTTCATTGAATGGAGCCATGGCGTGCTGAGTATAACGTGATAGGGGGCTTCAGTCACTATGACGCAGAACTTGACCATGCGAGTAACCCCGCCAGCATAAACTGGCAATCGAATCGTTCTGATCATTTCTTCTGACACTCCGTTGAATCCGGTCAGGGAGTGGCTGGATGGTTTCATGAGGCGTAGGTCGGTTCCCATCTTCTCTAAGATTTTCTGGAAAATAAGGTCGACCGAGCTCCCAGTATCGATCAATACCTTGGTTACTTCACAGTCTCCAATGCCTAGCTCAATCAGCAACGGGTCATTGTGCGGTAAGTGTACTCCGAAGGCGTCGTCCACCAAAAACGTGATTAGGGGATCGTTATCGGTTTGGACGGCCATTTCTGCGAGGTCCTTTCTTGACACTGATGGGCTTTAATGGATCGAACTGAATCTCCACACAGGGGTGACCCTCCCATTATGATGTTTACCCGCTTGGTTTGGATGTGCGAGTGCAGGTCGTAGGCTGAGGGTGCACTTGCAGGTTCCTTCTTTTGATTTGCTTTGCTCGTTTCGAGCTGTTGTCGAAGATCTGAGACTGTAGGTTTGCTGAGTTGGAGACGGAGGTTGCCGATTTTTGAGTTCAGATGATCCCTCAGGTCGGCTCCATCGGGCGGAGAAGGGCACGTGCTCGAGTCGTCGTCATCTTCGATCTGCCCGAATGTCGGGGTTCCGAGCTGAGCTCTTGCTCTGACGAGAGATATTGCTGCATCTGTTACGATGTTTTTTCGCTTCAATCGGTGTCGTAGGTGACCGAGCGGTGGGTTGTCTTTCTCAGCAAACCGCTTTTTGAGGCGCGCACGCAAGTCTTCTCGAGGAGACTCGTCGTTTGGTGGTATGTTCGAACGCGCAAGGATGACTTCGACTCTTCGTCGGTTCCTCGGCTGCTCGTCGGCGGCGGAAGAGTCTTCTTTCTCTCGTGTTTTAGGGGTAGGCTGGCCGATGTTCATCGTTTGCTCGACTCGGGGCGTCTTGTACAGGGGTTTTTGAACTTTCTTATCCTTGGTTTTGCTCCAACTGTTGCTCTTTAGTTTCGCCTGCGGAGGTTCAATATCCAGCTTGCCATTGGCGAGAGACGAGAGGAAGTGTTTGTACAGGATTTTGCACTCCCTAGTGTCGTGCTTCTTGCTTTTGTGATAGGAGCAGTATTTTCCCGGTTCCGCAGGATTCGATCCCGATGCCTCGGATATACCCGGAGTTTTTTGTTCGTCGTCTGTCATGTCCCAATGATTCCAGCCCTTCCCTCGAACCACGAACGTGGAGCCTGGCAGATCGTCTTCATTGACCATGTAAACGAAGTTTTTCTTTGGGATCGCTTTGTCGGCCTGGATGTGCTGTCGAGGTTCCTGGCGAGAGTCACTGCTCTTGGCGTTAGTCGATTTTGCTTTATTGCGTTCTGCTTGCTAATGATCGCCTTGGTATCTTCTTCCATACGGATGAAGTTATTAGACCGAGCAATAGCGTCCGAGAGGGATTTGGTCGGGTGGCGGTACAGGTCATCTCGAAACTTCGAATTCACGTAAAGGGTGTTCATAAGGGCGTCGACGGCGATACTATCAGGGACTTTGACTTTGGAAACGATGGCTTTAAATTTCTCCGTGAAACTGCGTAGGCTCTGTCCTTGTGACTGAGATAGGTTCCAGAGATCCAAAGCCGTGGCTTCCTCGCGAGTGAACATTATGTAATTCTTGAGAAATACTGATGACATATCGTGGAAACTGTCGACGGAGTTTTCGGGCAAACCGGTGAACCACGAGAGGGCTACGCCTGTTAGGCTTTCGACGAACAGTTGACAAAAACCGGCATCTTTTTCCTCGTCGGAGAAATTTTGTCGTCGCATCGCAATGTTGAAGGACGTGATGTGAGCAGTCGGATCTGAAAGACCGTCATAGGTCGGCAAACGAATCTTATCCATTTTGTGGAGTTTCATGTTGGTTATTCTGCTAGTGAACGGCGTGCGGAGAGTATCCGCAAGGACACTCTCGATGAGTGGAGCGGAGGTAGTGACGCCATGGATCTTCGAGCTTATGTCAAGGAGAGCTTGCTTGAGGGCGGCGATCTCTTGCACAGTTTGTAGATCCGGGGCAGTGGAGATGTTGGTTCGTTCCTCGGCTCCATGGGCCTGTGTCTCGGCGACTTGAATATTAGGGTTAGGGTTTGCGTAATCAGTGTTGAACAGCTGTCGCCGGAAAGGTCGGTCGGCGACGCTCGTTTCGGTGAGCGGTGCTAGCATAGCTGCTATGGCGGCGATTTGCTCGGCGGTTGCCTTCTGGGCTTCATCTTGACGCGCAAAGCGTTCCATGATGGAGTCGACGAAGGTCGCGGTGAGCGATACAGCGGTGGTCGGGGTTGGGGCCACTGTATCTCCCTCCTCGCCGGAGGTCGAATCGTTACTTGGACTCATATCCTGCATTGACGCTACTTTGTTATGCCCCACGGTGGGCGCCAACTGTTTGAACCGAGTTCGGTCGTGTATCAGTAAATGGAGTGACATGACTCGTCGGTGGGTTATTTCAAAGGCGTTTTACTATTTATGGATTCAGAAATCAGTCCGTTGTTCAGAGAGTTTGATATATAAATGAGGAAACAAGAGGTGTGTGCGGCTCAGCTCGGCGAGCTCAACCGTCTAGTACAAGTCGTACAAAAGATGAAAGTATATAAACCCTAACTGGCCGTTCTGTGTTCTCCCCCCCTCTCGTTGTCTCCTCGCCTCCCTTTATAGTACCTTCACCTCTTGAGGGTTTAGGTCAACATACTTCGGGAGGCCTTTTGCTAATGGGCCTTTGGTCGGCCCATCGTCGTGTGTATTGTCGGGCCGCGCCTGGTCATCCTTGGGCTGAATTGAAGCGCAGTTGGTTGTTGGACCGCCCTGAATGGGTTGATGCTGCCATTTAATGAGCCCTGAAAGATAGGGAGTTTCACCTCCTACACTCGTTTTGCTTGTTCTCCCCACCTTGATCTCTCAAACTTGTTCCCCGCTGAAATGTTTTCCCAATCAGAGACACTGTTTCTTCCTCTCTCAATCATCAATGAGAATTTAAATAGATAACGTTTTTTTATTTTTATTTTTTAATTTTTTTTTGCTGATGATGATGATGAGAGGGTATTTACAGATATGTTTGGTGCCTCTGATGGTTCTGATGCCCTTATTTTGATTTTCTAGGTCTCCTTGCTCCGTACTTCAGAGAACAGTCGGATGGTCTTTCTTATTAGCTTGTTCTCATCGACTGCCTTGTTCTCTTCACCCTTGATCTTTCTGCCTTGTTCTCTTCACCCTTGATCAGTGGTTCAATGCAGCAAAAACGAGCTAAGGCTGCGTTGATCCTTTCCTCTCCGACCCTTTTGCATAATTCTACACATATGACAATTAGAATAACAGAATGCATGAAGGTGGAACAAAGGTTATGGGTTTTAAGGGTGGGAACCAGCTAAAAATGAGCCAGCCACTCAGGAACAACAAGATGGATGAAAGGATAAGGAGTCCTGAGTGTGATCTCGTTTCCTTGCTCTAGTGCTGATCATTCTAAGCATTTCAGTCAAAATTAGGCTCAAGTTAGATGGAGTTAAGTTATATAGGTGTACCATTACAAGCAGAGGGCTTTTGGAGAACAAAGTGATGATGTCAGGGTGTTCCAGGTCCAAGTGTAGGTCTTTCGTTACTGCTAAGGTCACTGGATAAGATAACTAAAAGCACACAGTTGTTAAAAATAGAGTCCTAGTTCCCACAAAGTTGGACTGACTCAATAAATCACTAACAGACTCGATAAGTGCCTCTCCCAGACTTACTTCACATCGTCTCTGGTGTGAAATAGAATCAAGGAAGACTACCCAATTTTTTTTTCGAGTTACTTACCTGGCAGGGAACAACCTCATAGAACATGGTGACCTTGTTCTCCGAGTTGCCTTGTTCTCCAAAAGTGGTAACTCGGGTTTTTCTTGTTTAATTTTGAAACTAATAAAAGCAAAAACAAAAAATAGAAACAATGAAAACCTAAATTATATACACACTTACCAGTGGGTTGCCTCCCACCAAGCGCTTAGTTTAAGTCATTAGCTTGACTTGGTGATAAGGTTCAGTCAGGTTGAGCATGAGCGCTTGTTCCAAAACAAGCTACACAATCAGACATATTCAGCTTCAAAACTCTACTCAACAACCCTTTTACAGCGGCTTCTCCTTTCTCTTTCAGCTCATGTGTGAGAAGTACTCTGACTTTAGAGAATGGTTTAGATGAGCCTTTTCTCAATGGAGTTCTCATCACACATGCGAGGCGTCAAAGTCATTGTAGGGTCACCCATGACCCTTTTCTTCTGGACCTTTTCTTTCACCTTTGCATACCCACTGAGTTTCTTGGTATCAGTGTGAGGATCTCCATCCAAGACCAGCCGGTTCTCACCTTTATCGCTATGCTCCCTTTTAGGATCAACCTTCATCTTATCTCCACTAACCAAAGAGATGCAAGAGGCGTGCAACGTAGGGACTCTGGGAGGAACAACCTTATAGAAAACCTTCTTGTTGATGTTGGAGAATGATACCTTCTTATTAGGCATATCGATGATTGCTCCCACTGTAGCCATAAATGGTCTCCCAAGGATCAAAGGCATCTCATAGTCCTTGCTCATCTCAATAACCTGAAATTCATTATACATAATACAATCCCCAACCCTGACAGGAATGTTGCGAATTGTACCATAAGGGACGGCTCTGGAAGAGTTTGCAAAAGCAAGAGTCATCTGAGAAGGCTCAACATCAACATTACCCAGCTTGTCTACAATCGCCTTTGACACAAGATTCACACTAGACCCAGAGTCACAAACAGCTTCCTTGAATTCAACTCCTGCGATGGAACATGGGAAAACAAACTTTCCAAGATCATCAAGCTTAGGCAATACCTTGGGTTCTGGTCTCAACGCTTCGATAAAGAGTGCTTCAATTTCCTCTTTAGTCTCTCTACAGTTTTTGAAGAACATATGCAATGGACGAATCTCCCAAGCATGTTCAAATGAGATATTTTTAGGAAGCCTTCTCACCATCTTCCTAAATCCAGCCAGCTGCTCTGCACTAATGGGATCCATCAGATGTTTACGTGGAATTAGATAAAGAACCTTAGGAACATAAACTCGAGCTGCTGGAGTCTCAACAAATTCACTTTGAGCAATCGCTTCAGAGCTAGCAGGGTGCGTTGTTCTCTCTTCTGCGCTCAAAGCAGTTTCAGCAAACAGCTGCTCTGTTGCATTACAATGCTCAACCCTATGATTTTTATCTGTTTTTCGAGGGAGTGTCCCTTGCTGCCTCTTGACACTCTCAGCTGTTTGAGCGAGCTGTACATCGATCTGCCTCATATGGCTGCTCACAGTGTCATACTTAGTATTCAACTCAGTGAACATGTTGTCCATCCTGTTGTTGATCTTTGTGGTAGCATGGTTCAACGCCTTGACCTGAATCGATTGACTCTGGAGCAGTTGATGCATCATGTTCCCTAAGACATTGAGCTCGTCATGCTGTCCGCTTGATGCTGCTTGAGCAGTTTGCTGATTGTTCTGCTGCTTCTGCTGGTTCTGGTGTTGATCCTGGTTCTGCAAACGGTTCTGAGATTGACTAAAGACGAAGGTCTTTCCCTAAAAATTATGTGGGAACCCTCTTTGCTGAGCAGCACCTTGAGCTTGATTGTTCTGGGCTTGATCCCCAGGGTTCTCTATGTTGTTGCTCCGGGAAGAGAACAGGTTGGGGTTGTTCCCGTTGTTTGAGCTCTAGTAGTAGTTCTTGTTCTGAACATACCCTTGACCATTGATGTAGAGCACTTCCTGGTGATCATCTCCTTTCTGCCCATCTTTTGCGGCCTGGTCCTTAGCTATCTGCTCAAGTGTAGCTTCCTCCATATACAAGACTTGACTTTTGTTGCTCTTGAGGAGCAGATCAACCTTAGAAGTGAGTTCATCTTTCCATTGAGCATCAATGTTGTTGACTTTCTTGGAGCGATCAGTCTCTGGGTTCTTGTTGGCTGAGCTAGCAGCCATGTTCTCTATCAGCTCAAACGCTCCTTCAGTTGTTTGAGTCATGGAATCTCCCTTACTTGCAGAGTTCAAGGCATTGCGGAACTCCCAATCCACACCATCATAGAAAACCCCCAGGATGTAGTCCTGATCAAACCCGTGATGAGGGCATTCTCTGAGTATGTCATTGAACTGCTCCCATGCTTCAAAGGGTTCATTGGCGTGCTGCTTGAAACAGGAGATCTTGTTCCTGAGAGCAGCCGTTTTTGCCTTGGTGTAGAAGTGACTCAAGAAGGCGGCTCGAACCTGCTCCCATGTAGTGAGAGAGCCAGTCGGCAGTGATTTCAACCACCTTGACGCCTTGTCGGCAAGAGAGAACGGGAACATTATACACTTGACAAAGTCAGGTGAAACCCCGTTTGAGCGAGTCATAGCGCATATCTCCTCAAAGGCTTCGATGTGTTCTATTGGTATTTCTGCCGGGAGACCATGGAACGTCTTTCTCTGCACCAGAGAGATCATGGAGGCCTTGATCTCGAAATCCTGCCGAGCACAGGGTGGAGGAGCAATGGCTGAGCGAGTGGTTGGAAAATTTCTCGGAAGATTTCTTTCTCCAATCCGAGCTGGTTGCTCCTGTTGTTGCTGCTGTTGAGCTTGCAAGGCCTGTTGCATCTGCTGCATCTGCTGTTGCATCAGGGACATTGCAGCAGTGAGATCATGCTCGTTGTTGTGATCGCCCATGTTGGCGTGAGTAGGTCTTGATTGAGTTCGGTTGTTCCTTTCTAATCTTGCGAGTTCTTGATTGCTGAGGGTGATTAATGGACTTGAGGTGTTGCTTCAAGTATTTCTACTTGACATACACCTGGAACATTACCTGAAACAAGAAAATAGAGCAAGTTAGATGTCTTAGACAAAGTATAAAACCAAGAAAATATATATGGTCCCCGACAACGGCGCCAAAACTTGATACACTAAAAATCGGATCTTGCTACTGTCAAGTTAACAGTTGTAGTTGTAATACTTGAGATTCAATTCCAGAGAACCATTTTACACTATATCTTGAGATTTTAATGTCTTAGCTAAAACCTTCAGATTTAACAGAATACAAGGTAAAATAACAGAGATCAAGGTACGGTTTGAGTTGTTTGAATTTGGGAAAAAGCTAGCCTAAGGTGATTAAACGGGTGTTAGACATCACCAAGCCACACAATTATTCAAGTTCGAATTAAAAACAAGCCTAGAACATAGATCAATTGCTAGAACAGTCCACTGTCGTGGTGCTTGTTCCTTTCAGAGAACAGCCCCGGAGACTAAGCTGTCGCTTGTTCCGAGTTCTGTCTATGAACAGTAATGATAAGGCCTATTCAGTTCATATTATACCCTAATATCTACTTTCGCTGATTAGGGATATAATACGTATTCTAAACAGATCATGCAATCCATAACATGGTTAATGAATAGATGAAACCCTAGATCTAACATAAAGTGATCAGATTCATGCTAGCATTAAGTTAAGTTTAGAATAAAGGCTATCAATGAACATATAACTTATTTATGTGTAGCTTGAATAAATCCAACACCCTAAGCTAACTATATCGATTACTCAGCAATCATAGCAATAAACACAATGAGAAATGCTGAATAATACTTCATAAATCAAAATCAAAAACTAAAAATAGGGTTCAAGAAATCTTCTCTAATCGTGAGAACAAAGTGAAGATTCATTTCTCTCTTACAAAGTATTGAATCCTAACAAGTTTTTACTGAAAAATATGAAAGAAAATTGAGCTGAGTGAGTCTGGCTGTGATAATGGTTGTGCCTCTCCTTTATAAGGTTTTTGTGGCGGCTGGAAGGAGGGGGAAATAAAATTAGGGTAAATGCCAAGAGAATCTGCAGTTTCCTAAAATATCTCCGTGGGTGATCAAGGCTCTGCTTGATCTCTGGGGTTGTTCACCGGGACAGAATTCAAATTTCCCCTTTTTTCTTCATGTTTCCCTCCAAAGTTCCACAACCTCTTTTGTACCTGAAATTTCTCGAATAGAGCTGTAAGTACCCTACAATTGCATGAGAAAGATCAATAAATCACAACCAAAGTATGTTAAAAACACACTATATCAGCATGCAATGCTATCCGCCAGTAAATTCGCCGTTCTTGGTACATGGATGAGCTCCGAGTGGCTAAAACTGCATTTGAGGTACTTGATATCTTCTAGATACGTTGCAAAGGCTGGCTATTCTTCTGGTTGAGACACTATCTTAACCAATTGTAAGCAATCCGTTGCAAAAGTAACATGATGTTGGTGTAAGTTCCTCATACTTTCCATTGCCCAAATAAGAGCTTCAGTCTCCGTATGGAGAGGGGAGAGACTGGCTCTAGTGTTCCTTGCTCCCATTAAACCCACAAAACCTTCCAGAGTACTGTACCACCATCATCCTGAATACTTATCATTTTCTTTCCAAAATCCATCCGTGAAACACCATCTTCATGGAATTAAAGATATATAGGAAACCATTCCACCCCTGGACTGTGGAGCTGCCCGAGATATTGCAGCCTAGGCTTCTTTTCATAGGACCGATTCGGTCTCTGCCAAATTGAGAGTTACTTGAGGATCCACATCCAAATTACTAAAACTTTTGATATATTTAGCTTTCCAGATATACCATAATATCCATGCAAATTGATGATCCTCCAAAGGAGGTGACACTCGCTAAAAAAAGATAATCCATATTGGTAAAGAGTGCTCCAGTAGGAAAAATCTCAGGTCTATATGATTATGTTACAAAGTCATTTTATGGAAGAAGGATATTTATTTAAAATTATATATAATTTATAAATTAGTTTATATAAGATTTTGAATTTATGTACACTCTCTAACACCATTCTCTGAGTTACTAACTGTAGGGTATACTTAATGGAAACACCATAGTGGATATGCATGCTAGTAACACCCATGCTTTTTATCAGCGTCTACAGGGACCATATTTGACCTCCAACCTTAATCTACTCAATTTTCTTGTCTTGGGGCTTGGTGTATACTAGAATCGGATTCCTCATGCAGGTTTATAAAGTAAATTTTTTTTGTGTTTCTGGTTCCCCTATCTTTCTCCTTTAGAGAAAAAGAAAGAAAAAATCATTGAAAAGGGATAAAGGTCAAAAAGAAGTGAATAGGATTTAGTGGCTAAAGCCTTTAAAAGCTTGATTCATGGAAGCATGTCCAAAAATCTCAGTCAATTAAAAAATAAAATTATATTCTTCAAAGAAGGGAGACATTGACTGAGTGAAGTGAGCGGAAAGAAACCAAAAAGACTACATGTATGTTCATATACCTAATGGGGTAAGATTCCATGTGTCCTTTTATCGATACTCCCAAGATAAAAGCTTCTTTTTATCTTAGAAATAAGGTCAGTAGAGGGGTATGTGAGATGGTATATGGTAAGCTGTGGGCTGGATGGTGTGGTTGCTAAGCTAAGGCTAAGTACATGGATCTTCCTTCTAAAGTTGGTTTTAGATTTATGTGGCTTCCAACACTGTAGAGGTGATGGTGTTGTTCTAAAGAAAAGGTGAGTCCCTGCGTTTTCAAACCTCTTTCACATGACTGTTTTATGTTTTGCTTGAGAGCAAAGAAAGGATAAGTTTAGGGGAGTTAATATATCATGGTTTCTACCATTTTTTAGCCACGATATAAGTCCTTTTAGATTCTTTTATATATCTATGGAGTTATTTTAGAGTCCTTTCATGTCTAGGTACTGATTGGACGTGAATGGAGGTTTTAGAGTACCTTGGAGCTTAAAGGAAAGCTATGCTGAAAATTTGAAGTCTGTTCCTAGACAGAGTGTCGATCGATGCTCTTTACTGGTGTCGGTCGACACTCTTAGTACCCGCGAGTTTAATGATGATTAGAGATTTTTAACTTATGCTGGATACTTGGAAGAGAGAGCTTAGCTTGAAGAGAGAGATTTTGAACTCCTTCAGAGAGAAGATTTTGAATTCCCTTTGTTACTCTATTTTATTCTATTTATGCATTTTATTCTATTTATGCATTTTATTCATATTGTTATTATGTTTTCATGATTATGTGTGAGTAATTCCTTTTTTAAATTTAGGGTTCTTCAAAGGTTGTCTGATGGATTGTTAAACTTGATAGTATTGCTAAGGTAATAAATTGGTTCTTCATCTAGTTGATATTAGTACTAGTTTAAGGCTACCGAGATCTTATGATACTTGAGACTCGCGAGAACATAGTCAATTTCTTGAACCGAAATTAGATGAGCTTAATAACTAGCTATAGCGAGATTTGGTCTAGGTTTTTAGTGAACAAATCAAACTTGATTTTAATGCTTGTTTGAGGTAATTGGATTTGCAAGAAGATCTAAGATTTAGACATTAGATAACCCCTCCAGCGATAGTTGATTGATAGAGTTTGAGTTCGAGAATGATTATTTATTAAATCTCTGACACTCTATCTAGTTTGCATTCTTGTAGAACATGCGAGTTTCCCTAATTCTAGCACCCCTTATTCTGATAACTTACAACCTATTTTATTTCTACTGTCATTTACTGCATTTCATTATTTATTGTCTAGCTTTATTCGAAAACTGAAGTCTATTGTGCAATCTTAGAATTCTTGTGTATTTGATCCTAAGTGCTACAATCAAACTTGTATTTGAGATAAAAGCTTAAGGTTAAATTGAGCATATCAAGGGCTAGTATCCTTGTGTTCCTTGTGGGGAATCATTATGTTGAGATATATCTTCTTCTTTATATTTGTAAAACAAGTAAGCGCGGAAAGCATGGCACTCTTTGGTGGTATGCCCATATATTTTCTGGAATTCATATTATTTCCTTGAGCTGTCTTTTCTGCACTCTTCTTCGGTCTGATTGTTTGACTTTGACTTTTTTGGATTGAGCTCCTAGAATATAATTTTGTGACCCTTTTGGGATTGCGCCCTCATCGATCTGACAGATCCGATTCATGGAAGATCTTGCATCTCTTCTAGACCCGCTGTGGTGATTTCGCAGCTCGTCATTGTCTTCATGTTTTTTTCTTGGGATTTCGAAGTCGTGCCATATTTCTCGGAAAGAGCCATCTTATCTTCCTCCATTTCTATTCATTCTGAAGCTCGGTGGAGTGCACCCTTGAGGGTAACAGGTTGGTTGAGTAAGAGGTCGTCAAGGAAGTGTGATTCGTTCCATAAGGCGTTCCTGAGAGCTGATATCCATGCTTTATCATTCAAGGTAATGTTGGAGATGATGGATTTGAATCTGTCGAAATGAATGGAGTGATTCCATTTTTTCTGAGACAATGTCTACATGTCATTTTCAGATGCTCCTTTTGTCTATGAACCTGGATTAATGCTTCATATACATCTTGAAAAGTTGATTGAAGTTATCAATGGTATTTGATTCCAATCAAGAGAACAAATTTAGAGCTGTGACTGCTAGGTTCTCCACGAAGAGTTGACAATACTTGGCGTCTCATTCTCCGTCGTCGAAACAAATTTGTCTCATTACTATGCAGAAAGCTGTCATATGAGCCTTGGGATCCACCTTTCCTTCGTATGATGAGATCTTCAGTTTTTGATATTCAAGATAAGAGTACTGACAATGCGATTTGTAAATGGCGTTTTCGGAGATTCTTTGATGACTTTATCAACTTCAGGGGTCGAGATTGTAACTCAATGGATTTTCGATTGCATTAGTATGAGGTTGGTTGTGTTTTGAGCTACCATCCGTTTAAGGAAACCGATCTTGTTGTTTGGGCTCAGAGTAGTGTTATCAAGGTTAACCGCTGGCTGCTGTCAGATATGTTCTTCGTGCATGTCACTCGATATGCTAAGGTGGGGTTTGTTAATCTTTTGTAATCGCTTGTGTTACACAAATATCGCAGTGTGTTACACACGGATATGTTAATCTTCTACAACCGTTTGTGTCAAACAAAGATCACACTGTGTTACACACAGATACGATAGAAGGAATAAGATAGATGTTTCAGACTTATTCCAGAAAGTTTCTACTCTGTTTAACTTGTCTAGAAATACTTTGATATTATTGAGATTATGTGATAATCTGCTTACAACAAATGATTGACCTTTATATAGACATCAAATCATTATGAAGAGACACACCTCTTCACACTAAAAGACATAACATGAAGAGTTACAACTCTTTGTGTAATAACTAACTAATATAAATGTACTAAGGAGAGATTAGATTATATAGTTTAATACTCCTCCTTAATCATATCTCGACTTCACTCCAAGCTGCTTCCTGAGATCTTCAAACCTTGAACCGCCCAATGCCTTTGTGAGAATGTCTGCGAGTTGATCATCTCCTTTGCAATACTCTAATTCAATGATTCCTTTTTGCTCAACTTCTCTCACGAAATGGTACTTGATCTCTATGTGATTTGTCCTCCTGTGTTGCACCGGATTCTTTCCAATTGCTATTGCTGATTTGTTGTCACATAAGATTGGAACTCCTCCTTCAAACTTCTGACCAAAATCTTCAAATAGTCTTTGTAACCACACAGCTTGATTTGCTGCTGCACACACGGCTATGTACTCCGCTTCAGCCGTTGATTGTGCCACTGTTTGTTGCTTACTTGATTGCCAACAAAACATGGCTGATCCAAGAGTAAACACATAAACTGAAGTGCTTTTCTTGTCTTCCTTAGAACCACCCAATCGCTATCCGAGTAGCCTACAAGTCTTGGTTCTTTCACACTTGTAAAGAATACTCCAAAGCTTGATGTTCCCTTGACATACCTTAACACCCTTTTGTTTTCTTGGTAGTGCTTCATGTGAGGTGATGACATGTATCTTGAGAGATAGGCGCTTGCGTACATCACATCAGGTCGTGTTGCACACAAGTACAAAAGGCCTCCAACAATGCTTCGATACTTAGTTGGATCTCCATACTCTTTGTCATCCTCAACTCCTTTCTTTTGTGGTGTAAGTGGAGTGCTTACTCTCTTGCTGTTTCTCATTCCAAACTTATCAACAAGTTTGTTTGCATATTTTTCTTGTGAAAGAAATATGCCTCCATCGTCTTGGATTACTTCCATTCCAAGGAAGTAACTCAACAATCCAAGATCCATCATCTCGAATTCTTTCTTCATACTCTCCTTGAATGTGTTGATGATCTGAACATTGATTCCAGTGATGATTATATCTTCTAAATATAGACTCACGATCAACACATCTCCTCCTTGCTTCATGATGTATAAGGTTGCATCATTCATACTCCTCTCAAAACCGTTTTGAATGAAGTATGAATCTATCCTTCCATACCATGCCTTTGGGGCTTGCTTTAAACCATATAAAGCCTTGCGTAGCCTCTACACCTTATGTTCCTTTCCTTGTGTAACATACCCAGGTGGTTGTGTTACATATACTTCTTCCTTTAGTTCTCCATTGAGAAATGCTGACTTTACATCCATTTGATACAAACGCCACTTCATTTGAGCTGCATAAGCGAGTATGGCCCTTATTGTATCATGTCTTGAAACCGGAGCAAATGTCTCAAGGTAGTCAACACCATATTCTTGAGAGAATCCTCTTGCAACTAGCCGCGCCTTATGCTTGATGTGATTACGGTTTGCATCGGTTTTGATATTGTAGATCCACTTCACACTTATCACATTCTTCTTCTCTGGCTTGTCCACTAGTTCCCATGTCTTGTTCTTCTCAATCTTGGCTATTTCCTCATTCATATACTCTCTTCATTCCTTTGTACCACATGCTTCATCATAAGTATATGGTTCTTCATTTGCATGAAGACAAGCTTCTATTGCTTGAGCCGCTTCTTCAATTTCTACTCTCGGTGCCTTTTCCATGATTTCAGCCATGGACTTGAACTTCTTTGGTGGCTCAGAATCTTCTTCATCACTCTCATGATCACTATTTTGAATGAAAACATGACTAGAAGTACCTTCGGTTTGTTCCTTAGGTGATTGAGAATCTTCCATAGACAACTCTATTGTCTTCTTGACTTCTTTTTGCCTTCTCCAATCCCACTTCTTGTTTTCTTCAAACTCTACATTTCTTGATACTTCAATCTTCTCTTTCTCTAGGGTGAGAACTCTATAGCCTTTGGATTGATTGTTGTAACCAATAAAGACTCCACGTTTTGCCTTGACATCTAACTTCCTCCTCTTCTGATCCGGGACATGTATGTAGCATATGCTACCAAACATTTTCTTGTGTGACACATCAGGTTTGTGTCCACACCACTTCTCTATAGGAGTGACATCATCTTCTATATCCTTTGATGGTAGACGGTTTTGAAGGTATGATACAGTGTATACCGCTTCTGCCCATAACTTGAGTGGTAAGTCTTGCTCTGCCATCATAGTTCTAGCCATCTCCACCAAGGTCCTATTCATCCGCTCTGCTGCGCCATTTTGTTGTGGTGAATAAGGCAAGGTAACTTGCTTGTTGATTCCTTCTTCTTCACAAAACCGGTTGAATTCTTGTGAAGTGAACTCACCACCACCATCTGATCTCAATGTCTTGATGGTACAACCCGATTGCTTCTCCACCATTTCTTTGAACTTCTTAAACATTGAGAATGTTTCTGATTTTTGCTTCATGAAATATACCCAACACATGTGAGTATAGTCATCCAAGAATAGCAAAAAATACCGGCTTCCATCAATAGATTGGTGTTGCATCGGCCCACATACATTCGTATGTACAATCTCAAGCTTTTCTCATGTCTTAGTTTGAGATTCCTTTGGGAAGCTTTTGCGTGATTTCTTTCCAAGTCTACACGCCTCACATGCTTCTTTCATGACTTTAAACTTTGGTAATCCCTTTACAAAGTCTTTGTCTTGCATTTGTTGCAACCTTTTGTTGCCTACATAGCCAAGTCTCTTGTGCCATGTCTCCATTTTGCCTTGCTCACTTGCGCTCATGGCTTCCTCTTGAGCCGAACCCATCCTGATTCTATAGCTTTTGTGAGTCATTGGGATATCCATTATCCTCCTGCCTTTTGGATCATCTATAATGCATCTCTTCTCTTGGAACTTCACCCGGTAGCCACTTGAAACAATTTGCGGAACACTCATCAAATTTTTCGCCAAACCAGGAACCAAGAACACATTTCTGATGGTCTTCTTGCCACCTTTAGTCATCACGGTAATATCTCCTTTATCTGCTGTCATGACTATACTTCCATTTCCAATCTTTATTGAAACCTTGATACTCTTATCAAGCCTGGAGAAGTAACTCTCCTTCTTTGTCATATGATTAGTTGCTCCACTGTCAACTAACCAGACATCTTCCATTGTTGTTGTTGCTTCACTCGCACTGAACAACATATGATCTTCATTCAAGTCTTCTTCCTCGAGACTTACATGTGCTCTCTCCTTTTTCTTTGAGTAGCACTGATTTTCAAAGTGGCCTAACTTGCCACAATTGTAACACTTCTTGTTACTCTTGTGATCCTTCTCTGGATCATCCTTATTTTGTTTCCTCAGACACTCACTCTCATTGTGATTGTTCTTCTTGCAGAACCTACACCACTTCTTGCCTCCACGGTGTTTTGAGTTGTCTTGTGTTACACCAGAGTTTCTCTGTTTAACACGAGGATCGAATGCTCCTTCACTTGTGCTTTCTTCTCTTTCAGCCAATCTTGCTTCATGAGCCTTCAAAATTCCGATAGTTCTGCCATTGTTGTTGAAGTCAAATCGCTTGTTTGCTCCAAGACACTGACTATACTATCGAACTTGGCTGGGAGAGAGATGAGTATCTTTTGTATGAGTTGAATGTCGGTCTTTTGTTCACCATGGTAAGTTAACTGATTTGCCAAGGCAACTAACTTATCAGTGAAAATTTTAATGTCTTCATTCTCATACATTTTCAGATTTTCATATTCTCTTCGCAACGTTTGAAGTTGAATCAAACGAACTTGAGGAGAACCTTGATACTAAGCCTTCAATGCATCCCACGCCTCTTTAGATGTTGTTGATGCCTCAATTCGTGAGAAGATATGATACCATACGGTAGTTTGCAAAATTTGCAACGCCAAAGTATCATTCACCATCGCTTCTTCTCTAAGCGCCCTTGCCCTTGCTGTTTCAGGGGTCTCATCCACTTGCGCTGGTGGGGATCCCACGCCTTCTTCAACCACAGACCATAACTTTCTAGTTTTGAAAATGGTTGACATCTTAATGTTCCAGAAGTCGTATTTCTCCCCATCGAATATGGGGATCACTTGATTTTGCATCGTTTCGTGTCCTTTCGTTAAATCGTATGCCAAAATCCTCTAGCCTCCTTTTCTCTTCGCCAAGTGTTTCTCTTACTAGTGCTTTCTTCTTCGTCCTCTCAATCGTAAAGCTCTGATACCATGTTTATCTTTTGTAACCGCTTGTGTTATACAAATATCGCAGTGTGTTACACACGGATATGCTAATCTTCTACAACCGTTTGTGTCAAACAAAGATCACACTGTGTTACACACGGATACGATAGAAGGAATAAAATAGATGTTTCAGACTTATTCCAGAAAGTTTTTACTCTATTTAACTTGTCTGGAAATACTTTGATATTATTGAGATTATGTGATAATCTGTTTACAACATATGATTGACCTTTATATAGAGATCGAATCATTATGAAGAGATACACCTCTTCACACTAAAAGACATAACATGAAGAGTTATAACTCTTTGTGTAATAACTAACTAATGTAAATGTACTAAGGAGATATTAGATCATATAGTTTAACAGTTTTGCGGGCTCATTGGTGATGGGGAGACAAGCAAATTAATCCGCGCTGCTCATCCAGGGCTTGAGAAAATTCCTCTAAGCATTGTAAAGCTTGCTGTCCCACGGCGTCATGTTGTCATGCACGTAGAAGCAATAATGAAAAAGAGCTCGTAATTCAAATGGTTCCTTGGTTAGGGCAGCATCCAGATCGATGACTAGTGCTGGTGGTGCGTGGTTATGGGAGCTGATGTCGTAACGAACTATCGGCATGTGGTATATGTTGTGGGATCCGTATGTTTTGCTGTTCTTGTCAAACCGGATGTGTTCATTTGAACTATGTGTTCATTCGAACTATGTGTTCATTCGAACTATGTGTTCATTCGAACTATGTGTTCATTCGAACTATGTGTTCATTCGAACTATGTGTAGGTGCACTTTTTAGCTCGGATCTTGATTTTTTGAAGGATTATCTATAATCCCCTCTGTCTAGAGCCAAATAATGGATCTTGGATCCACTCATTTTAAGGTTTTGATCGTACGTATTGAACAAAGGATAAATGAATCTGTTCTACTATTTAAAGGTGAAAATGGTTTTTTTGTTATATATGAATGACAATACAATGGAGATAAAAGAAAGTATATGACTGTTTATATCAAAGTACAAAAGAATGTTAATTTTGAGCTATCGAGAATGTGAAGAAGGCCAAGACCGTCATCTCTTTCTCCCTCCTCTATCATGTATGAATTGTAACAGAAACTTAATCTACGGCGTGAATCAGATATCATTAATTTGTCCTTAATTGTGCCGATCTCTTTAATACTCTCAATTGACTAAGAATACTCCCTTTGGACTCGTAATGGACCTTTGTCCGTCTATGGTTCGTCATTGCCCTACTGTACAATCAGACTGCTAGACCGGATATGTAAAGCGGGTTTGGTACCTCTAACAGTGACCACTAAAATGTTGAGCTCGAATTATCATGTCTTTTTTTTTCTTTTATTTACCCCCACCCCACACACACTTCCCCCACCAATTGTTCCACCGTTGATTTTCAAACTAGGAAAACTGAGTGCTGTTTATGGCAGACACCATATATCATGAAGCACTCAAAAAAGCTTTTAAAAGAAACAATGAATCCCATCTCCACGAACAAAACACTTAAAGAAAGAACAAATTGTCGACTGCATTGTTCATCGACTTAAACCACCATTTTGAACCAACACCAAAAAAAAAAAAAGCCTTCCCCTTTCAATCATGAAGAGGAGGAGGCGATTTGTTAGGCAGTCTCCGGCCAAGCACAAAGCTGCTGAACAAATGCAAAGCTCGTGAAGGCTGCGCGTATGGCACCATATGAGCAGCTCCTCTGACCGTTGCGAATGTCAGTATATCCCCATACTCTATTACCCATCCGCCAACCTACCTCACGTCAAATAAGTTTACAAATAGGGGTAGACGTAAGTACCGAACTAACTAACAACCACACATTAAAAGGCAACTGTAGTAAGAAAAAAATTTACATAACATAAATGAAGTCAAATTGAAAACAACATTAAGTACAGTCGAACTGAACATAGTCGATTAAAAGTGAATTGATAAACCAAAAAAATAAAAATGTGTTACACGTAAAACATGCACCAGTGACCAGTCTTGCATAATTATTTTTTATTTCTTACTTTCTCTACCTTTAATACCAAAACTCCTAACCAAATGAACCTTGTCAACTTTCAACAACACCAAATCGAAAGCCAAAGAAATCGAACAAAGGAAAAAAAAAAGAATGCTCAAAATTAAGAGGGCAGAGCATATTTTCTGTAAAACAAACCTGTCCTTTGTGGAACCAAGCTCCATAAGGAACTGTAGTGTTGAAGTTGAGATCCTCTGCTAGTTCTTTTACCAGAGTCCTTGAACCTAGAAGAGGAATCACGGAATCTTCATCCCCACTGCAATTTGCGATTTAAATAAGAATATTGTGTTTTACAAAGGTAGACTAGAAGAAAGGGATTGTGTTGGGCGCACATTATGGTTTATGGAACCATACATTTACCTGAAGACCCAAACTGGGATTTTCCTCTTCACGATTCTCTTAAGAATCGGAAGCATGTTCATATTCCCGTCAGTGTCACTGTAGTTCAAGAGGCTGTGAAGGTGAAACATAAAACCACAGAGTTAGAAATAAAATTCTGAGATGAAGATTGAGATAATGAGACCAAATGTTGCTAAAGTTAAACTTTACCCGCTGCACATAGACCATGAATATGGCAGATTTGTTCGGTTAGCATGAAGAGCCTGTTGAACCTCAGGAAGAGTCAGATACAACTGTTCTTCGTAGCTCATGCAAACGTCCACCCCAAGACTCATCTTTGTACCCTAAAAATCATTTCATAGCATCTTTAAAACAAAATCATTTTCATAACATTTTTTGTAAATAAAAAATATCAACACTTCGAGATATTAACAAAAACTATCCGTTTCTAATGCCGGCTCTTTCTTTCTTCTTCTTTTTTTTTCTCAAAACTATCCGTTTCAAATCAGGGCCGGCTCACTTTGCCACTGGGCACTGAGCCAATATAAATATTTTGTGAGGGTTTATATTATAATAGTAAAATATATAATCTATTTTACAAGTTTTCAAAAATCTAGGATCCTAATTTATAAAGGAAATTTGATGAAAATAGAAGGGGTCATGTGCAAATGCACTGTTGACAGTCTCTCTAATCCGGCACTGTTTCAAAAGCCAGCTCTTTCTCTTGTTTTTGCAATTTTCTTGTGAAAGCATATTCAAATAAAAAAATCTTTCTCAGAAAAGCATATTCAACATTATTTTTAAATAAATAAATTTCAAGCCTTCAAAAATCAATTTCGGAAAAAAGAAAAGAACCTAAAACAAAGTTTTTTTTAACAAAAACAAACTTTTCTGCTATTATCACATTATCTTTACATATGATGTAGACCAAAACAATTTACTGGGATACAAGCACATTTTCCGCATATATAAACAAAATTATGTAATATTTATAAATTCAAAGAAAAAAATCTTCGTTTTCATGAATTGTCTTGGAAAATTATTTCTGTTAATAAAAGTAAACATAGTCTTTTGGACAAAACAGTATTGAGTCTAACTCAAACATAGTTGTTTTTGACATTTACGTCTAAGGGTTTTAATCAGCAAAAAAAATGTTAAAGATACTAAACATAGTGGATTCGTTCAGCCTAAATACATTTAAAAGAAAATGAAAAAACTAATAGACGTCTTGGGCAGACTCAGTTTTCCTTACCATTTTCTTGAGCCTGAGCTCTTGCTCGACAAGGGTCGGATAGCAGATATCAAGGAGAACGTCGTAGTAATTGACGTATTGAGTGATTATGGTTCCGGCTTCACTCATTGCGTCTTCACAAGGTTTGCTTATGTTGTGTGAACTTGTGAATGTGTAATCTTCAAAGTTGCATTGGTTCATAATAGTGAGGCCAAGTTCATCAGAGATCATCCCGTGTGACCAGAAGAACTCATATGTGGCTGGAACATCTCGGTCAAGCTTCAGAAGCGGATTACCGATCTGACCAAAACAGAGGTATCTCTCAAAAACAGAGATTTGAGAAATAACATTTCTTGTTTGTATAGTTCTTATTACTTACTGCAATGCCTTTGAGCTTGAACTTGAATCTGTTTGAACGTCTTGAGTTGTATTCAAGTATTACATCAGCTAGTTGAGGTATATAGTGTCCTGCGTAGCTTTCACCGGCAAGAAAGAGGTTTCGTGTCCTGAATTCTGGAAACTTTTCTAACCATCTTAACAAGAACACCAGCATATCCTTGGCTAATGTTGAAAGCATCATTTAATAACAAGTCTTTTTGTAAAAGAATTAATAAGCATGGATAATAAAAAAAGTTAGTTTAATCATTAGAAAGATTATATAATACCGGTGGATTCATCGCCAGTGGTGTAATCTGAAGTTGTGTTCGAGTAAGACCATCCTACTCCAGCCGGTGAATCGACAAACAACAGATTTGAGGCTACATCACAATATTTATGTTAACAAACTTTGTCCTTGTTGAAAGATATTAAAGAAGAGTGATAGAAACCTTTGTTCCAGGATTTGGAGTTTCTGCGGAGGCCCCGACCATCTCCAGTGGGGTAAAATGGACCCAACTCTGTGAAAGCTCCTCCGCCAATGGAAGAGCAGCCTGGGCCTGCAAGAATTTCTCAGTTTTAACCAAACCTAAATAGTTAAAAGACTTGGATGGTTTGATTACTTTATGCAGATTACATTACTCTGTCTTACATTATATTGGGGACAAAAATGAGGAAGCAGCAAACCGTTAATTGTATTATACACTACCACAACTTTGTGTTTTTCTCTAAACAACCAAATTCTAAGGAAAAACTACAAAAGTGTGTTAGACAGTACCGAGAAGAGAAACAAGAGATAGAGTAAGCAAAGCAAACCTCCATTGAGCCATAGGGTTAAAGGTTTAGTGTGTGGTTCCTTCTCAGCTTCGACGAAGTAATAAAAGAGGCTCCGACCAGCTTTGATGTCGACATCGACATAGCCAGCGAACTGTCTGAATGGAACTTCCGGTTGCCCAGGTAGCTTCGTCACCAAATCTTCTTCTGGATATCCCTCAGCTAAATTACGATGACACCCCAACCATTGCAGAACCATCACCATTACTGCTACATACAAGAACATCCGCTCACCGCTTGCCATTTCTCTCTTCTTTTTCTGGTCTCGCTCTTCTGTGACTGTGTGTTAACTTTCGTTCGGGTTTATGTGCCTAGTGCACATGTAACTTATATCCTTGATTGATTGAGCACACATTTTATTATAAAAGATCAGAACAATACAATTTTTTTTCTTATTACTGACATTTTTACCAGCATGTCCTTATATTATATTGTGCGAAAAAACGTATTTACAAGAATGTCATTATTTTTTCATGCCACCTCAACCAAAAACCGTCGCCACGTAAGAATTCGCTGACGCGAATTATTGAAGTCTGCCGCAAAGCGTTACAAACTACGTTACAACTGAGTTATTCGTACGTTGTGGCTGATTTAATTAACCTAGCTGACTTCTGTGAAAAGAGTGACTTATGTCTATAAATCAGCCCCCTGTGAAGGCTGATTAACAGAAATCTGGATGAATTATGTGATCTCGGCTGACTTAGAAACACACGTTATGACTGACTTACACATCGACTGGCTGGGTTTTTGAAAATACAGCTGAAATGTAGTTAAGAAACAGCTGAGTTATATTTTCGCATGCTGATTCAATGATCATCGGCCAACTGTGTTACTAAACTTTCGGCTGACTTAAGAGAGCTTGTTATGGCTGAGTTATCTTTTATCAGCCGTAATAAGTTGGATTAACAAAAATTCCAGTCCTATTACGTCTGACCTATTAGCGAAAGATTAATTACTAGATATCATTCACTTGACGACTGATTTAGGTGACGATATGGCTGACTTATTGTTTTCCGCGTATTGACGGCTGGTTATTAGGAAAATATTAATTACTAGAATAGCATTCACATTGCGGCTGACATACGTTCTGTGTTATCGCTGAGGTACGCTAGCTAAGTTATGTATTCCTATGTTGGCTGACATAACAATTTTCCATGTCATCATCCATATCATCAGTTCTTTGTTGTCATGTCATAAAAAACGTTACAACAGTAAAAAAAGGTTTCTGTTACAGACGTTGTGTCTTATTCTTCGTTATTCATCTTCTTTATCTATCTTTTTCATCTTTTTCTTCATCTTATGGATCTGATAATTATTTTTTCCGGAAATTGGGTCTAAGAAAACATAGATATAAAAATTTGAAGATTGGAAGACATCCTGCTGCTCCCTCTCTCATTGGATTCATCATCTTGGAGAAGAAGAAAAAGTCAAAGAGAGATAGATGAAAAGGGTAAGTCCCGTAAATTGTAAGAAAATGAGAGAGTTGAACAAAAAAATAAGAAAAGTAGAAAAGACGAAGAAGATGATGAATTTGAAAGCCAATTTTTACATGTTTGACGACTCAGATGGTGTGTCATCTAAATATGATAACTTTAGTTCATACACTGAGTCTTCAACACATACGTTACAACTGAGTTATGCATACATGACGGCTGAGTTATGCATACGTTACGACTGTGTTATACATATGTTACGACTGATTTATACCATTCAGATTAAAATTTTAATTTTTTTTCGTCCAAATGATTTTTTTCCCGCCCAAAATACGAACGTCGTGAAACAAATAACACTTGACGGCTAGCTTATAGGAACGTTATGGCTGACTTATAAGTCATGGTTTAGGGTTTTTGCTATAATCAAAGGCTGAGTTGTGGTTACAATACGACTTTGTTATAACCATGTCGACCAAAAAAGCTTACAACAGGCTCAAGATTCATCATCTAAACTTAAATTGAATTTAGAAACCGAAAGAGACAGTAAAAATATGAGTCTATATATTAGGAATTAAGAGACATATCACTCTCATAAACAACATAGATCTAAAAATCAAAACTCTGAGACAGATCTACTCTAGTAGTCTTCATCTTCGATAGTGGTCGGTTACAAACCATGATTATAAGTCAGCCGTAACGTTCCTATAAGTCAGTCGTCAAGTGTAATTTGTTTCGCGACGTCTCATATTTTGGGCGGGAAAAATGATTTTTTCCCACCCAAAACACTAAACATCGCGAAACAAATTACACTTGACGATTGGTTATAGGAACGTTACGGCTGACTTATAAGTCATGGTTTAGGGTTTTTGCTATAATCAAATGTTGAGTTGTGGTTAAAATACGACTTTGTTATAACCATGTCGACCAAAAAAGCTTATAACATGCTCAAGATTTATCATTTAAACTTAAATTCAATTTAGAAACCGAAAGAGAAAGTAAAAAGACGAATCTATATATTAGGAATCAAGAGAAATATCACTCTCATAAACAACATAGATCTAAAAAATCAAAAATCTGAGACATATCTACTCCAGTAGTCTTCGTCTTCGATAGTGGTCGGTTACAAACCATGATTATAAGTCAGCCGTAACGTTCCTATAAGTCAGCCGTCAGGTGTAATTTGTTTCGCGACGTCTTATATTTTGAGCGGGAAAATGATTTTTCTCCCGCCCAAAATACGAAACGTCACGAAATAAATTACACTTCACGGCTGGCTTATAGGAACATTACGGCTGACTTATAAGTCATGGTTTAGGGTTTTTGCTAAAATCAAATGCTGAGTTGTGGTTACAATACGACTTTGTTATAACCATGTCGACCAAAAAAAGCTTATAACAGGCTCAAGATTCATCATCTAAACTTAAATTGAATTTATAAACCGAAAGAGAAAGTAAAAAGACGAGTCTATATATTAGGAATCAAGAGACATATCACTCTCATAAACAACACAGATCTAAAAAATCAAAACTCTGAGACAAATCTACTCTAGTAGTCTTCATCTTCGATGGTGGTCGGTTACAAACCATGATAATAAGCCAGTCGTAACGTTCCTATAAGTCAGCCGTCAAGTGTAATTTGTTTCGCCTTCGTCCTCGTCTTTGATGGTGGTCGGTTAGAGAAGAAGCTTTGTCTCCTCCAGTGTCTTGTATGGTGATCGGACATCCTACTGCTCCCTACCTCATTGGATTCGTCGTTTTTGCAGAAGAATATGTCAAAGACAGAGAGAGAGAGAGAAGAAGAGGCTAAGTCCTATCAATTGTAAAAAAAGGAGAGAATAATTTTTGGTTTTTAGATTTTATTTAATTAATGGCCATTAATTGTGATCCTTGAAAAAAAAGATTAACCAATGAGAAAGAAAATTGAGGATAGACGACTCATATAGCACACAAAAGTTAGAATATTACTATAATAGCATATACTAGAATGTTTACATTGTTGTTTATCATCTAGAAATTACTAGAATGTTTACATTGTGACTGAGTGTGATTTTATGTTGACATTGTTGTTTATCATCTGAAATTCTCGAACTGTCTATCCCGTTATCGTCTTCGCCGAAATCGTCTTCTCCGCAAGCGTTTCTACGAAATCTTCTTCGCTGCAATCGTCCAAAATCATCTTCTCTACTGAGTTTTTCGAATTTTTGGCTGAGCTTTTAAAAGTGCAAATAAAATATTAATTTAATTAATTTATTTAAAGTTTTTAATATTATTCATTAAAACTATGTTTCTACGAACTCTGGACGATGCCCTACTTGCAACTGCAACGATGTTTTTGCTTAGGCCATGTTTATTCGGGTCTTTTAGGGGGTGGAGTTCTTAATTTATAATTTTACTTTTTTATATACTTTTTATTTAAGAGACATTTTTTATGTCTCTTATTTAAAAGACAGTTCTTAGATTTTTAATTAGAAACTAAAAAACATTTTTAAAAAAAATTAAGAAACCTACTCCAAAACCCTGCAATAACTATGCCCTTCCGCGGTAAAGAATATTCAAAGTAATTCGAAATATGGCAGAAATGGAAAATATTTACTATTCAAGGTAATTTATAATATATAGTTTTTGCGTAAATTGGGTAATTCCTAATAGTAGTATAGTACTTTATTATTTTTAAAGTTATTTGTTAATGTGTCTATTTATTTCCATGATATACTTTTTAGTTCTCTAAAGCTAAAAAATTAGTATTATATTATATTTATATGATTCTTAATGAAAGTCGAACTATCATTAAAAATAGAGAAATATCCTAAGACAGACTTAAAAAAGTTTTTGTCACCAAAATAATTTTTAATAGAAAAATAATTAAAATAAATTTTATTAAAGGGAGTAAATACACATTCATACTCCTTGGATTAATTAATCTATATTTTGAGAAAAAAAATAATCTAGACTTATGATTTAAAGTTATGGGGTGGGGTTTTTGATATAAAGCTTAAAATTTAAAAATCTTAATTTTTAAAAAATAAAAATTTTATTTTAATTATTTTAAGATCTATTTTTATGATAAAAATTTCAAATAGATATATTTGAGAGATTTGCCCTTACAAATATATAATTTTTTTTTGAATATAGTTCACTTTAATACTTCCATACGACTAATTGTATATTTTACGGAATGACCAACTTGAGCAAAAATGATGAGATAAACATAGGCGGTCATAAAGTTATGGAAGCTTTAAGTAATTTACTAAATTTTTTTATATAAAATAATTTCTTACAAATTTTTAGATTTTTTGTATAATTTCTTAAAAACATTTTACATGAAAGAACTTTGTGCTTATGTTTCATTTAGCTATGTCCAGCACCACTCTTGCAAGTGAAAACTTAGGGTATTGGATAATTATATAATCTACACAATGAAAAACTTGAGCAAATAAGAAGTATAGAACATTGGTTTAACCGTTTAGATAAATAGATATAATCTAAGATAATTTGACATGTAGTATAAAGTCGTAAGAAGTTTAACCGTTTCTCTTGAAACTAAGTAAGAATTCATTATAATACGATTTGTCTTAAGTCTAATAAAATAATACTAAGAGTAATATTTTTATATATAACATAATAAATAGCACTCTATTATTATTACTGTTAGTTTACTTTCAAAAAGTTATGGTTTTAGTTTTTTTTCTTCTCTTAGATGCACAATTTAAAACTAAAGCTATCTTTTCTTGTTATCAACTTAATTCTAAGTTTTTTTTAGATTATTATGCATCCCTTAAACAAAATACCTCCAAGAACTCAAACTAATTTTAGGATTGTTTTTGCAAACTAATTTTATGAATATTTTGTGAACAATTTTTTTTTCATGAACTTATGACATACAATATTTTTGGTAAAAGAACAAGCATATTTATCGAGTGAAATAGTATCATGAATAAATTTAAATAGTTGTTTGCTTTCTGATCAAATAGTGCTATACTGGGTAAAACAAAATGTTATTTGTTTGAATCATTCACGAATGTAATTATTTGTAACCATTCATAAGGTTATTTACTTGAAAACCTAAAGTTATTTATTTCATTAATGAAAATTGTAGAGTTAGTGAAGAAAGTGCATATACCTTACTTTGTGTCATAAGATGTAATTAAAACTAGGATCAGACCCGCGCGCCCGCGCGGATGTTTTTTTCGATATACTTATAAACATTTCAAAACACATCAATTTTATTTTAATTTAACGTTTTCATTTATGTTACTTTAGCAATTTGTTAAAATTATATTTTTCATTATTATATTGTATTATATATTTTTTTATTGGATATATGTTGGATCAATTATTATGTAATTTCTTTTTTAAAAAGTTGTAACTATGTATTAATACACTGCTTTTACATTTTTTTTTTTAAATTAATTGAATTTAAATCCAAATATGTGTGTATATATATGTATTTTTACAAAATAAAACATTACATAAATGATTTTTAAAAATTAAAATAAAAAAATATAAAACATGTGCCTGACCTAAAAGTGGAGTTTATTTAAGAAATATATTATAAATTTTAAAATAACTAAGAAAAAAATAATTTTATACAGCAAGTAATGTATATTTTATATTTTGTTTTACAATGAAAGTTAATTATATATTTAATAAAATTGTAATCAACAAATCATGATATTATCCTCCATAGGTAGAGATGAGGATTAAATTAATCAAAGTCTAGATATTGATTTGTGCGTCCACGCGGATTATGGTTTTCACTTTTTGTTAAATTTTGATATTTGTTTTTCATGTATCCATTATATAATTATACGTTTTATAATATAAATATTTATATATAAATTAGAATCAATTTATGGATATGTTTTGGTATAATTAATCTAATATAAATACGTTGACACTAAGTTCCACAATTTATTAGCAATATAAAATTGAATATTTTTAAAATATAAATTTTAGTTATATAAACAATAATGTACAACAATATTTACATATTGTTATTATGAAATCTATATAATATATGTTAAATTTATGAAGATATTAAAACTATAATATGTTTTGGTTGGAGGTGTATTTGCTTAAAAACAGTTACTTCTTTCAATCTGTTATAATCCAAAATATATTTTATAAAATATTTTTTATTGTTTTGTTATTTTTAAAATCTATATACACATACAAAATAGGTATGATATTAATAAATTTTACTAAACCCACCTCGTACAAATAAATTGAATGAATAATTATGATAAAAAATTGTAACAAAAATGGGCCAAAAGAATAACTAAATTTTGTAGAAACCCAAATATTATTGGCAAACATATTTTTTTAAGAAAATTATACCTAATTTTTTGTTTGTTTGTAACTTTTTTGTTTGTGTTACAACTTCTCTCATCTTCTTACTTTTTGATTATTTTTTAACAAATAAGTTAGCTAATGGTAAGCATTTAAATTATTATTCTCTTTACGATAATATGTATCGTCATTCTAGACATGCCCTTATAAGTATAATGTGTCCATGATTTTACTAATACATAAGTTAATAGTATAAATGGCTAGATTTGAGAGACATGTATAATAGATTATTTCTTTTTAAAACAAATACAATTAATAGCATATATTTGTAAATTTTAGCTAATATATATATGTGGTTAATTAATTGCTAAGATCGCATGAGAAAAGTATGGATATAACGTTTGTCATTTATAGAATACATACTCATTATAATTAGTGATAACAGAAAAAGATTATGAATATTTGTCAAATATGGATAAGTTAGAAAAAAATAATTGGTTGTCTATATTTTAGGAATGTTTTTATAAGATATAAAAGATTTCGATAACCCAAAAACGTTTAGTTTGTTTATAATGTATAATTTAAATATATTTATATATTGCAAATAATATCGTGTACATACGAAATATAGGTGAGTTAAATTAAAATTTGAATACAGAATTTAAACCGGTGAATTTGCAGATAATAGTCTATCTTATAATTATTTATTTTATAATATTAATTTATGTATTAGACATGTTTGAAGATAACCTATTAATTTGTGTATAAATGACATGTTTGCTAAACCATTTCATTGATAATGATTTTTTAATCATGATATATATTGGATCGAAATCAAGTGGTTAAGTATTTACACAAATTGTTTTTCTTATGTGGTGAACAAAACTTTAAATTATTGGTTTTGATCATGTAGACCGTGTCATATTTGGTGCAGGATCACATTTGTTTTTATTTCTGCAAAATAATTTTAAATTGAGGCATATTCAATAACAAACCACGTGAGTTTAGGTGCACTTGGTTTTGTAAAAAATTTTGGGTAGGATTGTTAAGTTATTAAACGATTGTGTTTAAGTCTAGTGGCATTCAGTGGTAAATATTAAGAAAAAGTTAGAGTTAAGTACAAATTGTACTTAAGATATATGTTTTAAAATATAAGTAAAAGTGATTTATTTTAGAATATAATATATATATATTTTTGACATTTAATTTAATTTTTCGGTTTAATAATTTAAAGATGGTTTTGATGCAGTGATATAGACTCTGGTGAAAATAAATAATAAAACTCATTTTATGGTTACAAATATACAAAATATAATTATTGGATCAAACAAATTAGTAATGGGCTTATTGTGAGCATATATCCATATAAGAGGTGATTTAATTTGTGTTTGGATGTAGGAATAATATCAGTGGCAGAAAATTGTAATTTTTGTGAAAAACTAAGGGGTATTTCCTATTTGTACTCCTCTTTTAATATATTAGATAGTTGATATTCTTTTCTAAACCAAACATTGTTATTAACTTTTTCAGTGACTCGGCTGGATACCAGAATAGTCTTTATATACTAGTTTTATGCTAGTGGCTGTTTTGGAGGTGCTGCTTCCCTTTATTTATTGTACGTTTGTTTTGTTTTGTTTATTAATTTTATATGTGGAGATATATAAAACTTATTTGTTCGTTTGTTTAGATATGGCCTGACCCTTTTCTATAGATTATTTTCATTTTCTGATTAAAACCGTCGGCTGAATTTTAAAAATTTGTATTAGAACTTAGCGGCGGTCAAGTATATCATGAACAGTTGATATATCTCTTCAAGATATTACTTTAAAAATAAGTTGTCAAATATCATATCATTACCATATCATTTTCCCTAAAAAATGATATAGTATAGTAAAAAATGACATAGATTAAGCAAAAATATGTCTTAAACAAGTACATTTAATATTAATTTATATTTTTGGTAAATAATTTAAAGTATGATAATAACGCATATATCAAAATAAACTACATATGTTTAAATATAAAACATTAAACAATATAATATCTAAAATATAATTTTTTTTACAAATTTCAAAATATATATCTTTTACATCCATTTCAAAATATTATTAATGTATTTTATAATTAGACAATGTTTATTATTAAATAAGATTTTAAATTTTTTTATATTATCTTTTTAAAAAGTTATAATATTTTTAATCAATATAATTGTGCTCTTTTGATATCTAGAAATTTTAGAAATTTTATTTAGTCTTATTTTTTATAATTATTCAATTTTATATTAAATTGTATTTTATACAAGTTGATTTAATTTACTCAAAAAATAAATGAAATATATATATAATTATAATTTTAGATATATATATAATAAAATATCTTTTATTTTAGCTTAATTTGATGTTTAGCTTAATCAAATCTATATTAAAATTTTAATACAAAATAACAAAAAAAGTTGATGGCAAAAAATATATATATAACAAAGTCTAAACTATAATTGTTTACTTATTTTATTTTATTTTTTAATTTTTTAAACATCTATTATATTATATACCCTACTATTGTTTCATCGGTTTATCTATGTTGGATATGACTGTATTCTCAGTTACTTTACAAACATATTAATCAAGTAAAAATATATATTTATGTTTTCCCTCTACTTACTGTTTAAATAGAATAAAAGATACACACAAATTACTTTCTAATATATGATAAACATATTTACTCCATTTTTTTCCCATTTTTATTTTCCCCTTTTTCACCTATTTATTTTCCCCTTTTTCACCTATTTAATTTCCCCTTTTTCACCTATTTATTTTCCCCTTTTTCACCTATTTATTTTCCTTCCATATACTCTAAATTATCCAATAACACTCATTAATTACTTCAGTTACTTTTCTATTTGCCAATAACACTCGTAGTTAAAGCTCCATCGGGAAACAAAATTTGCAGATATGATAATTCTAGAAACGCATGTGGACGTGTTTTGTATATTATTTTTGTCTGTCTTTATTCTGCAATATGAATGGTCATGTTGTCAAGTTGATAGGTTGATAAGATCGTTGGCTTTTCAGCCATTACAACAAGAACGATGCTTTCTACCTTTTTCTGTACTTTTTATATCGTGTAGTTTAAAAATTATGTGGGTCGTAGAAAAAAAAAAGGTAAGAAAGTAAGATTTTCTAAGATATCTTTCTTTTCTTGTATTTTTGTAGTTTAGCAATTTGATAAAAATCCCTCTGTAACGTTTCTATTTCCCATTATTTGATCGTGGTTTCGATCGAGTGTTATAAACATGTATCTACTCATTTTAGATCACGCAATATGTCTCGTTATTGATTTTAAGAATCTTTAGATGCATATTTTCGATTAAATAAAAACTCAGCTATATCCACATATTTCTACTTATAGTCACGCGCATATAGAAATAGAAAGGAGGGTATGAATAAATGGGTTACTGAGTGAAGCGATTCTAGATCAGCCTCTCCGCACGAAACTCTGTACTATTTAATGCAAAACGAGAGCTGGCTACAACCAATCAATTAAATGCATATTAGGATTACATAACATCATTTCTATACTTTCTATCAGCTTAGCGATCATGCAATACAATAAACTCATTCACTACTACAACATAAATTCAACTTGACTCAACTCAACGACTCAACCCCAATCATCCTAGACGTAAGGACCTATGACCCGCTCAAGGACGTCCCACCTCTTGTCGGCTTATCCCGAAAGTCTTATGTGAACCATGGCCTCCCAGCTTCCTAAATGGTTATCCGAGTTACAACATCGTTGGCCCCTTCCAGCTCTGTCTGCCACTATGGTCCTAATAGCCATAATTATTCCACGACTCGACATGACTCAATCTTATGGCGCCCTTTAACATTTTCTATCCTACAATTCGCGGTCACCATCCATTCGCGGTCACCGTCCATTCACGGTCTTATTCTCATATCTCATCACATCTCATTCTAGACACCACCCGTTATCAGTGTCTCAATCAATACATTATTCACATTAACTCATTCACGTTCTCATTTCTCATTCTCATTCTCATTCTCATTTCTCATTCTCATTAACCCTAACTTTAACCTTAACACATTCATTAGACGTGTAAGAATATGAAGAATATTGTGAAGAACACAAGAGAGAGTGAGTATGATTCGTGACCAGAGAGAGAGAGAGATTAGTAGTTTGTATGCTAGAGAGAATAGAGAGAATGAGGAAGGATTCTTTTTCCCTTTCTTCTAAATGATGTGAGTACAAGTGATTATATAGGCAGAAAGAGATTCCTTCTGCCCATACAAGTAATAAACAATAGAAATAAGATAATAAGAGACCCATGCTGATCTAGATCTAATGTTTGGAGTGAGAGGAGCAAAAGGAGACAACATGTGCTTGGCTAGCATGGGGGATGAGCAAGTTGCTGAGTGGTCCTTGTCTTGCAAGTGAGTGAGTGCTTCTGCCCTTGTCTATGCACGTGAAGTAGCTCCCCATAGGTCTCCTTAGTTTATTCCAAGTGCCCCTCCTCTTTTCTTTGCTTGCAAGTCACGTTAGGTTACTCCTCGTTTCTTTGCTTGTAAGTCACGTTAGGTCACTGATGTCTTCTCTCTCTCATGTAAGCTCATCCTCTTTATTTCTCGTCTTCGTTATTAGGTTCAATACTCCCCCTCAAGCTTGATCCAATACAATGAGATCAAGCTTGGAAACCATGAAGACTTCCCTCATTAAAACCTTAATATGCAAAACCCTGTTTTTGGGACAAAAACATACTAAGGAAAGAGTAGAAGCTCCATGGCTAAGAGAGTTATGCCTTGGTAATGTCGGTGAGTCCAAGTTTAGGATAAATGGACTCACACACCTTGGTACTTGCGGCTTTAGTGAAAATGTCGGCCAATTGATCTTCACTCCTTGTGTAACACGGCAATATGACCTCTTGGATCACCATTTGTCTTACCTTATGGCAGTCCACCTCAATGTGTTTCGTCCTCTCATGAAACACTGAGTTTGAGGCTATGTGAATGGCTGCTTGGTTGTCACAATGCATTGTGATTGGAGAAGTGATCTCGACTCCCAAATCCTTGAGTAATCCTTTGATCCATACCAGCTCGTTTGTAAGTTTCCTCATGGCTCTATATTCAGCTTCAGCACTTGAACATGAAACCACCTTTTGCTTCTTGCTTTTCCAGGTTACCAAATTGCCTCCAATGAAGGTGCAATAGCCAGTAGTGGACTTCCTATCATTTCTGTCTCCTGCCCAATCAGCATCACAGTATCCTACTACTTCTGTGTTGCCATTACATCCCATCCATACTCCTTGTCCAGGAGCTCCATTGAGATATTTGAGTATTCTCTCCACCATTTTCCAGTGATGAACCTTTGGCACTTGCATATGCTGGCTCACTCCCCCTCACGCAAGATCTTATAGCCATCCTCTAGTGGAGTCTTTGCCGGTTTCTCTCCAAGCATACCTGCTCCATTCAAGAGATCAAGTGTGTACTTTCTTTGAGATAGGAATAGCCCACCTTTAGATCGGCATACTTCTATTCCAAGAAAGTACTTTAGTTCACCCAAATCTTTAATATCAAAAACAGATTTTAAATATGCTTTGGTGGTTTGTATACCTTCTTTGTCACTCCCTGTGATGATGATATCATCAACATACACAAGGATGACTACTATACCTTGTTGGCTGGTGAGAGTGAATAGAGTATGGTCTGCCTCAGATCTACTAAACCCTTTTCCATTAAGGGTAGTGCTGAGCTTATGGTACCATGCTCTTGGTGATTGCTTCAGCCCGTAGATGGCCTTCTTGAGTCTCAACACGTTTCCTGGTTTGACCATATCTTCTAGACCAGGAGGAGGACGCATGTAGACCTCATCCTCTAGTTCTCCTTGTAGAAAAGCGTTCTTCACATCCATTTGCCATAGTTCCCACTCCAAGTTGGTTGCAAGTGACAGTATAATTCTAATGGTGTGAAGTTTTGCTACTGGTGCAAATGTATCCAAGTAATCTTCTCCATAAGTCTGAGTGAATCCCCTTGCTACCAGCCTTGTCTTCTTTCTTTCTGGTTTTCCATTAGCTAGATACTTGATGGTGTAGATGAGGCGACTTGTTACTGCTTTCTTTCCTTTGGGGAGCTCAGCCTCAAACCATGTATCATTCTTGATCATGGCATTGATTTCATCTTCAACCGATGCTCTCCACTCATCATCTGCCATGGCCTCTTCATAAGTTCTTGGAAGATACTCTTGATCTACGTTGCTTATGAAGGCTTGATGTTCTTCTGGATATTGGACCAAGGAACACACTGCCTGAGTGGGATGGGTAACTACATTGGCATTGAAGTAGACCCTTTTATGCCTAATCCTGGTGCTTCTTCTTAATGGTTGTACTTGCACTTGTTCTTCAGTGTCGTCATCCTCATGATCTTGTAGGTGATCAGGTTGATCATGACTTTCAGAACCTTCATGCTGTATTGCTCCTTCTGGTTCTGGTTGGTTGCCCCCCTCAGGATCAACCGGGAAACCCTCTGGAGCTGTATCTGCGGTTGGATTAAGCGCCTCTCTTGGAGTCTCATTTGCAGAGTGCTGTTGAACTCCAAGGCTCTC
>CAJHQP010001084.1:0-132722 GCA_905132765.1 Moricandia arvensis
ACCCCCCTTTTCTTCTCTGCTAACTCCTCCGTTTCTCTAAATGACAAAGATTAAGAAAAAGAGAAAACCTGGTCTTGGCTTCTCGACGCCGTCGTCAAGAATCCCTCGTCTCGTGGCTGGAGCTCAAGCAAAAAAGGTCTCCAAGCCGGATTTTCCTCAGGCTGCCCCTCCTTCGGAGTCACCTTCGGCTGAGCCAACTTCCCAGGAGGTCTCTGGTCAGATATCAAACCAGGTCGTTTTCCCCTTGCCGGATCTTCAATCTGAAGAACCTCCTTTACAATTCAGATCTGTTGAAGGTACATCCTCCAGCTCTGCATCTCTTCAGGATAAACCCCCTTCCCAAAGCTCTGCTACGGCCAAGGACTTACCGACGATCTCTCCTCCCAAGCTTGCTAACTTGATTCAAAAGTCTGCGCAGCTGGAGGAGCTTGGAACCCCTACTCAGCACATCTCTGGAGCCCCATTTGTTCTTATACCCGATGAAAACCTTGAAGAGGCAAAGGCGGAGTTCAAGGAGTTTATATTTGCACGCTTCCAGGGGGACATTCCTCCAAAAGGTCGTATCATCGGTGTTGTAAATGCTGTTTGGGCGCGTAACGGGCCCAGGATTTTTGTTCACCAGGTCGGGCATGGATGCTTCCTACTAAAGGTTACAAACGAAAGAACAAGGAACATCCTTCTTAGTAGACCTGCTTGGATGATATCAGGAAGCCCAATGTTCGTTGCCCCCTGGTCCTCAGACTTTGACAAGGAGGAGGAGCAACTTACCACTGCGGTTGTTCCTGTTGAGTTACGTGGAGTGCCTTACCTACTCTTTAACAAGCAAAGCCTGAGCAGATTGACAACAGCCATCGGTACTCCAGTCTCCCTTGCTCCAGAAACAGAGCGCAAAGAGAATTTTGAGGTAGCAAAGATATGGGTTCGGGTTAACTTGTTAGCTGAGCTCCCGGATAAATTAATCACCGGCTTCTCAAGCGGCCGTGAGGTTGAAATTACTGTCACATACCCTTGGATACCGAAGAAATGTTCTCTCTGTGATAGATATGGGCATGACTCCACCCACTGTTCCCGTCAGCGTTCAACGGTAATATGGAAGCAAACTGATCGTAAAGGCACCAATGTTCAATCACAAAGGGGTCTTTCTAGAGGACGCGTATCAAGGGAAAGGAGACGCTCCAGGAGCGTTAGATCCTTCTCTGTGAGGAGCAAGCAGGTAACTCCCTTTGAAGGCTCTGAATCTGTTGTTAAAGAAGTGTCACCAAGTCTTAGCAAAGCAAACGAACTAGGGTCTGACGCAACACTGGCAGCATGTACTGATGACAATGCTCAAAGCTCTATTCCAGCAGGGGATTTACAGAAAGATGCCACAGATGACACAGATACTGTGGAATTACCTTCTGCAGAGCATGCTATAGAAGATTTGGAAGAGACAGTTCCTGCTGCTAAACAAGTAATTTATCTTGATAACAAGCTTGGATATTCTTCAGTTACAGTCTATCATGAAGAGAATGAGCTATCACCAGGCCATGGAACGTCCTCTACGGACAAGATTGATAAACCTTTTCTCCTGGTTTCTAACCGGAAGAGTAGCCGCAAGGCTACAAAACACTAATCAATCATTATAATGTTTTTTGCGTGGAATGTTAGAGGACTAAACAGCAGTAGACGCCACGCTATGGTAAAAGAGTGGATTAATATCCACAAACCTCTCTTTGGAGCTTTTTTAGAAACACATATACAACCTTCAAACTCTCGCCGTATATCTAATGCTCTTCCAGTTGGTTGGAAGTTTTTTGGGAACTCAAGACATCATGGAACTGCAAGAATCATGGTGGTTTGGGATCCCTCAATTGTGATGACAATGTACAAGGCTTCAGATCAAGCAGTCACCTGCGGATTTTTTATCCTTGCTGAGAATGTCAACCTCACAGTTACTTTTGTTTATGCATATAATCTGGTTGACGACAGGAAGGCTTTATGGGAAGAGCTGGTGTCAATCAACAACACAACTCCACTATCTCGCTGTCCTTGGGCGGTTACAGGTGATTTCAACCAGATACTTCGTGCAGAACATCACTCAAATCACCTAGACATGGATGTTGATACCTCTGGGATAGATGATTTTGCTCTAGCTATGCAGGAGGCAGATTTGTTTGAATCACAAACGAAGGGCCTTCCCTACACATGGTGGAATAACAATGATGTCGCCCCCATATCAAAACGGATTGACCATGTTTTTGTGAACCAGCAGTGGGCTCAAACGTACCAAGACGCCTATGGTGAATTTTTGGAACCTCAACAATCGGATCATGCATCGTGCTTAGTTCGCATGCCTTCATTCCGCAGACGGGTGATCAAACCATTTAAATTCTTCTCCCACATCATCGATCACCCCAACTATTTAGCCGCAGTCAAGACGGCTTGGATGTGTGATAGTATACAAGGATCACTGCAGTTTAAACTATTCAGATCTCTCAAGCTAATGAAAGGAGTCTTGCGGCGCTTAAATATGACTCATTATAGTGGTATTTCTGAACGGGTAAAGGATCAGGCTACTAAACTCTTGGCTCTGCAAAGACGCCTCCTTTCTAACCCGGACCCCGCTACTGCTCAACTTGAACACGAAGAAAGAGCTATATGGCAAACGTTAGTCAAAGCTGAGGAGAAGTTCTATAGACAAAAGTCTAGAGTAAGATGGCACCATCTTGGGGATAGGGACACATCTTTCTTTCACAAGTGTGTCACCCAGCGTGCAGCAAGCAACCACATTCATTTCCTTCGCGACGCGGATGACAGAATTATTGGTTCTACTGATGAGATAAAGAGCCACTCAGCTGATTACTTTCAGGACATTCTAGGACATACTGACATGAATGAGTCACCTTGCACAGTCCAGGAACTTCGCGATCTATTGACCTTCAGATGCTCAGAAACGCACTGCCAGGCTCTAATACGCCCTGTTACAGCTGAGGAGATAACTAAGACTGTATTCTCTATGCCTTTGAGCAAAAGTCCGGGTCCAGATGGGTTTTCGGTGGAATTTTTTAGATCTTCTTGGAGCATTGTTGGCAAAGATGTTACCGGAGCTGTTGGTGAATTTTTCCGAAATGGCAGGCTTCTTAAAGATATAAACACTACTGCAATTGCTCTTATTCCAAAACAGCCTCAAGCTTGCAAACTTGGAGACTTCCGCCCCATCAGTTGTTGTAATCTAGTCTATAAGATAATATCAAAGATTATCTCAAACAGACTCAAGGAGGTTCTAAAAAACAGCATCAGCCCAACTCAGTCAGCTTTTCTGAAGGGGAGAAGCTTAGGCGAAAATGTCCTCTTATCGTCGGATCTAATCAGGAACTACGACAAGCATGAATGCCCAAAAAGCTCAATGCTAAAAGTTGATATAAAGAAGGCATTTGACACAGTTTCTTGGGACTTTGTTCTCAAGCTCCTCGAGGCTCAAGACTTTCCTCCTCTTTTTAGAGTATGGATCAAAGAGTGTATATCTTCCCCTCGTTTCTCGGTGGCCATCAATGGAGAGCTGGCAGGCTTCTTTCCAGGCAAGAAAGGTTTACGACAAGGTGACCCTTTGTCACCGTACCTTTTCTTATTTGTTATGGAGTCCCTCTCTAAATTATTAGCGCAGGCAGCTGACAACGGGCAAATAAGACTTCATCCCAAGTGTTCTGACCCAAAAATAACTCATCTTTTGTTTGCGGATGATCTGCTTGTTTTTTCTGACGGGTCTCGTATCTCTCTCAGTGGAATATGCTCAGTAATGGAGAAGTTCATGTCTATGAGTGGTCTGGCCATGAATCAAGATAAATCTGAGATTTTTTTTGGCGGGTATGATGATATAGCAAGCTCGGTTCTGGCTAACTTGGCAGGATATAAAGTCGGGACCTTCCCAACGCGGTACCTAGGACTTCCTCTAAGCCCAAAACGACTCACCATGGGTACGCTGCAGCCTTTTATAGACAAGGTAACCAGTAAGCTGCACTCTTGGACTGTTAAATACTTGTCTTTTGCGGGAAAGGTTCGAATGGTTACTTCGGTGATTTATGGAATGGTCAATTTTTGGAGCGCGGTGTTTGTTCTTCCAAAGGCTTTCTATGCAAAAATAGATACTCTTTGCGCTTCATTCTATGGAAGAACAAGACAACTTCAGCCTCGGGTTCGAGAGTTGCATGGATTGATGTTTGTCGTCCAAAAGCTGAGGGCGGACTTGGCATCAGACTACTAGAGGACTATCAATTGGTTTTTCGACTAAAGCAGTGCTGGAATTACTTCTCTAATACTGGATCACTATGGGTTGCTTGGCTGGTGAAAAATGTCTTCCACAGGAACAGTTTCTGGCTTACACATGATTCAACCAGACTCTCGCCTGCTGTAAGGAGTATGCTACACCTTCGACCTATGCTACACGATTTTATGCGCTGTTGGGTCAGAAGTGGCAAGGACTCATCTTTCTGGTTCGATAGTTGGACCCATTTGGGGCCATTGATCACTGTCATTGGCGACACCGGGGCCACGTCAGCTGCAAGTTAGGAGAGACGCGAGGGTGGTTGAGGCTACAACTAATGGTTCTTGGATTCTTCCACCAGCAAGATCATCGGCTGCAGAAATTATTCAGTTGGTACTAGCAGGAACAGAAACACCTTCCCTTGACTTGGGATCAGACAAGTTTCTTTGGCGAAAGGCAGATGGCAGTTTTGGATTTACCTTCTCTTCTAAGATCACTTGGGAGCATATACGACAACCTTATCCCACTGTTTACTGGCATAAAACAGTGTGGTTTAAGGAGCATATTCCTCGCAATGCTTTCATCACTTGGCTAGCCTTGCTTAGGAGATTACCAACAAGAGATCGTCTTCTAAGATGGGGAATGAGTGTTCCACCAACATGTGTTCTATGTACATCAGGTATTGAGAACCACCACCACCTCTTCTTTGAGTGTGAATTCTCTTCCACCATTTGGAAGCACTTCTCTGAAAGTATTTTATCAGCTTCGCCGTCTGATCTTCACGCTGTAGCTGCATTAATCTCTAGCGGGAGACTGCAACCTCACCCCAGTGCTGTGATTAAGCTTATCTTTCAATGTGTCATCTACTCAATCTGGCGAGAAAGGAATGCACGAATATTCTCCAGTACCACTACTTCTGCTGCTGGTGTTCAACGCGCTATTGACCGCCTAATCAGAGACCGTCTCCTCTCCTTTCCATCATCGGATCACAGGCCTTCCATGCTTGCGTTTTATTTTTCTTGCATCAGACCTCCTTGATCGTTTTAGTTCTTTCCTTGCTCAAATAAGTTGTAACCAACATTTAAAAAAAAAAACAAAAAGGTATAAATCTTAACATTTTACCAAAAAAAAAAAAAAAAAAAAAAAAAAAAAAAATTTCACACGTGGTCAACTGTTTTATCATGTCATTACCAAGTTAATTTACACCGGTTAGGAAATAAATTATTGCCACCTGTTTATATTTGAATTATTGCTGGATACCCATATCTAATAAAGTTATTAACTTGTAGTTTATAGAAAAACAAAATGGAATAGGTATTGAAACTGTCTTTAAGTAAATTTGGTAAAAATCTTACAGAAGAGATTTAGAGAGAGAGATAGCATGCGTGTCATCAAAGGTTCTTTTCACTTTTAGGCCAGGACTTGTGTTACCATCTCATTGGCACACGTAACTCTTTCCTATCGATGTTCAGGAGAAGTACATTAACACGTGGTCGGAATCAACGGTTACGATTCCTTCGTCCAGATAGAGGAGCGATACGTCACGCCATTCCACACAAGCTCTCTTCTTCTTCCTTCTTCATTTGAGTTTTTTTTTTTGATCTGCCCGTTAAAAGTCTCGGGCAGGTGCCCGTTAATAAAGAGGACGTTTTTATTTTAAAATCTTCCTTCTATTATATAAATGGCCAACCTTGTTTAAGCTTCTCCTCCTCTCTGTGTCTCTCTTTTTACTGGTTAGTGATGGAGCAGTTTTGAACGATCGCATGGCTGAGATTTGTTACGAGAACGAGTCAGTGATGATGAAAACGACGTCCATGGTGGTTAAGACGACCGCGACGGCGACGACGACGAATAAGAGACGTGAACGGAGCTCTTCTCAAGCCGCGAGAAGGCGGAGGATGGAGATCCGACGGTATAAGTTCGTCTCCGGTGAGCAAGACGCGGTGTTCGTCGACGGTGAGTTACAGAGGCGGAGGAGACGAGAATCCACCGTGTTTTACGAGTTGGCAAAGAGTGAAACGACGAAGGAGGTTGTCGTTTTGTGTGAGTCTCTTAACTCTACGGTTATGGCATTGCCTGATCCAGATGCTTATCCTAAATACGGCGTCGCTTCGGTATGTGGGAGAAGACGGGAGATGGAAGACGCCGTTGCTGTACATCCGTTTTTTTACCGTCAACAAACGGAATTTTCCTCGGTCGTGTATCACTACTTCGGCGTTTACGATGGTCATGGCTGTTCCCATGTACGACGTCGTTTAATTAAAAAAAAATATTATCTTAGTGGCTATTACAACGTTCGTTGTTTTTTATGTTGTTTTGTTTTAAATCTGTTTTAGGTAGCGATGACATGTAGAGAAAGGCTACACGAGCTAGTACGTGAGGAGCTTGAAGCTGATGATGCTGACTGGGAAAAGTCAATGTCGCGTAGCTTCACGCGCATGGACTCAGAGGCTGTGGCGTTGAACTCAGGTGGTACGGCGAGTTGCCCATGCGAGCTTCAGAGGCCTGACTGCGACGCGGTGGGATCTACCGCGGTTGTGTCCATCCTCACGCCGGAGAAAATCATCGTGGCGAACTGTGGAGATTCCCGTGCCGTTCTCTGCCGCAACGGGAAAGCTATTCCTTTATCCTCCGACCATAAGGTTATCATCGTTGATCTCTTAGTTGTGTTAGTAAACAATTGTCTTAACGTTCATGTCACTGTCTAAAATGCTATCCTAGATCTACGGTTATGGTTCGAAACAAGAATTCCGTTACGTGTCGCTTCGAAAACTTAGCCATCAGTTTCTAGTTGTTTAAAGCATATTAATATTATTATTTTAAGATTTTGGAGAATTCGATTTTGTTTAATGAACATGCAACACCTGGACGGTGGTTAAGAATGTGAATGACTTTTTAGGTTAGAAGATCTGTTAAAGTTTCTGAGTTCTAGGTCCTCTTTTAATCCGTCGTGTCACTGTTTTCGATGCCTTTTAGGTTTGTTTACATATCTCTCTCTCTTGTTTTATTAGCCGGACCGTCCAGACGAGCTAGACCGGATTCAAGCAGCTGGTGGTCGGGTTATCTTCTGGAATGGCCCACGTGTCCTTGGAGTACTTGCAATGTCACGAGCCATAGGTCAGTAGAATTGATTACACTTGACGAAACACTCTGTCCCTGTCCTAATGTCTGTACATAAAGTTTCCGTACTTTCGATAATAAAAATTCTTTTCGCCGCGAAATTCATTTAATTTTTTTTTCTCATTTTCAGGCGATAATTACTTGAAGCCGTACGTTATCAGCAAACCGGAAGTAACCGTAACGGACCGGGTCAAGGAAGACGAGTTCCTCATACTAGCTAGCGACGGTCTTTGGGACGTGGTCTCAAACGAAACTGCATGTAACGTCGTTCGAATGTGTCTGAAAGGAAAAGTCAACAGTCAGCTAACGTCTTCGCCGGAAAAGGATGTTGCCGGCGCCGGAGACGTGGAAGTCGGAGGTGAGGATGTGTCGAATAAAGCGTGTGATGAAGCGTCGATTTTGCTGACGAGGCTTGCGTTGGCTAGACAAAGTTCTGACAACGTAAGTGTTGTCGTGGTTGATCTCCGAAGAGACACGTAGTTGTTTCTTGTCTCTCTCTCTCTCGTAATGTTTGTCTTTTTTTGTCCTGAGTCATGATGACTTTTGGGCTTTCTTAACTTTTTTTTGCTCTTCGGTTTAAGACGAAGGGTTTTTAATTTTAGCTTGACTCTTGGTAATGTTGTAAGTGGATAGCGGTTTACATCTTCAAAAAATTTCACCGTAGGTAAACCTGCGTTAAAATGCCATGAAGCTTTGGTACATATGTTCAGTTTCGGTTTTTTTACCGTAGTATGTAGACAATAAATCTTAGGGCCGGTTATGAGATCTTGGAGACATAAAACATTATTTAAAACTCTAAAAAAATTTAGGGTTAAAATTAATGTTTAGAGGTTTATTCCAATATAAAAATCTTCTAAAATTTTTGGAAACTATTGTCAATGTTTCATTCGGTTATGATTAGATCCAGCCCTTATCATATCATATTGGAGACTAGAAGAATTCATATTAGGTTATACCAAATTAGTGGTTAATTTAGATAATGTATTGTTTCATGAGATTTTCTTCATGAAGATGCATGTTTATGGAGCTGTGCTAGTGGTAGTACTATCTGTGAATGTCTGTATTACTATCCAAGTTCTACAAAAGTTAATGAAGTACGAATTGTGCTACAATAATGCATGTTACTGTTAAAATCTAATGTTTTAATGAGAACTTTCAAGTTAATAGATGTTATAAAGATATTGTGTGAATGACAGAGAGTCGTACAGACCAAACACTTCAAATAAGAATACTATAAAAAGTAATACGTGTTGATGAGATTTAACATTCTCTACTGTACTTTTTATAGCGGCTTTTATTATATATGGAGACATCAATAAGTTTGGATTCATGAAATTGATCAATAATGAGGCCAAACACAATGATAGAAATGCGTGTGGTTCACACACGCTCATGTCACATGTGAGCGGAGTCCTACTCCGTAAAGTGTAGACTCTAGTTTATGTAATTTCATTTATTCAGGTTCTTAAGTCCACGGTTTGCATTGTTGAATCCTCTTCTATTGATAAATTATACATCTAGGTTTTGATTGAGTGATAACGATAGTAGAATAGGTATGGCCTGTATTGAATTTTTGCTTTTAAAATTTTGGTGACGAACAAACATGTCATGCAATGTAAAAAACTAACTAAAATCTGAACATCTAGTAAAGATATTGATGAATTTTCATAACTAGCAATGCCGTGTAATCAAATCAACTTATGGGTAGGCAGATAGTTCAATTCAGTGGCTGATATGTTGTTGTAACCATGTTAATTTCTATTTTCAAGTTCACACAAGTGTTTTACAATGATGGATATGTGCTCAGATGCAACAATGCAATGGAATTGTTTGAAAAACATTTTAAACGAGTCTTGTATAACGCCCTGGCCATCCACAGCTAATAGATTTTTCACGCTCACTCACTTGATTCTTGAAACTGACAAACGGTGCCTTAATTTTTCAGAAATTCGAAATAATTGTTTAGTGATTATGCAATCACTACATGGTCAATCTTTTTTTTGATATATCACATTTTTTTACTACTTCAAATCAAGCACGTTTAATTTTAAAGTTTTTTTTGGATGTATGACTAAAATATAAATACACTTTGATGATATAAATAACTAAATTAGTTTTCTTAGTCCTTTCTACATATACCACAAACCGGAATATTACATACATTGTTGAAATGTTAACATATTTTCAATTTAATTGTTGTGTGAAAATAAATCTCATTGATTTTAGACACTAACGTAGATATAAATCTTCTTCGGCTTATTTGAATATTTGGAGACAGACAGTTCTTGAATTGCACCTTTTCACAAAGTTTAGGTTTTCCTTCCGTAGATTGGAATACCCACGTTAACAAAGAAAAAAAAAACATCTTCACGAGAAACTGACCACGTATCATTTATGGATTTTATAAAGGTTAGTGTCGTACATATGAATGGACTCACATTCAGGCCCAAACAGTTACATATCCGTTAGCCCATTATCCTCTCAAATAAAGCCCAAACTAGACGTTTCATATTTGTCGCCGGCAGTTACCTTTCACCGTTAAATCGACGTTGAGATCCCCGAGGAGAGGAGAGGAGAGGTGAGAGTAAATCATCCGGTGCAGACGTTCCCGGAAACTTACCATGGCCTCGCACCACGCGTCTCTAGGACGTCGGACCGTAAGGATTCTCTTTCGTCGCCGTCTACATCTTCGTCTGACGTTATTTTACATTCGTCGTGATTTGTTTCCGTGATCTTGTAGCTGGAGGAGATTCGTCAAAAGAGAGCAGCTCAAAGGCTCAGCAAAACTTCTTCAGGGCCAGATCTTAGCGAGATTCCGATTCCTGCCGCCGGTAATTTCATCTCTTATTCAATTTTGGTTTTGAATTGGGAATGTACTTAGATTTTTTTTCAATTGTAATTCGTTGCAGGGATCAGAAAGTCGGAGAGCGAGAATCGTCTTTCTGAGGTAAAATTGATTTGGTTGTGAGAAATGATAATGCTTTAGTTTGAATTTGCATTCAGCTTTGCTGAGTATATAATTGAACATTAGGAGTTTTGTATTGGTTTTATTAATATTATGATTTTGGTTTGTTCTGTGTTACTTCCACAGACAGATGTTGGTGCTTTGTATTCTCAGCTCAAAGAGCTGCAGAAGAAGAATGCAGACATGGAGGAGCGCAACAAAATGTTATACTCAAAGGTACCTCCTTTTCTTACAGGAAATCCGATCCCATGTTTTTGTTCTATTGCATAAATTGTATTGATGATTTTTTTTTTTTTTGGTTCCATGGGCTTCAGCTTCAGACAAGGGAAGCTGAAAATGAATCACTTGAGACTCGGTTGAATGTGCTAGTGAGTTGCAATTTCAAGCTTTTTTTTTGTTTGTCATCTTTATCCATTCTTCGTTTTGTTTGTGTTGTAATGTCTTGACATATGTTCTTGTGGGATGGATATAACAGGAACAAAACACAGTGCCATCTCTTAGAAAAGCTCTCAAGGAAATTGCAATGGAGAAAGATGCTGCTGTTGTTTCTCGAGTAGGGATTACTTGTAATATTTTAGTTTTAGTGATGTTAAAGATAACCTACCCTTGATTGCATTTTGATTGGTGTATATATATTGCTTATAGGAGGATCTCTCAGCTCAAGTTAGGACTCTGAAGAAACGTGTTAAGGAGGCAGAGGAGGAACAATATCGAGTATGCAGATACAATTTATGACTTCCGAATAGTAAGTTTGCTTTTCTGTGTTTTCTAAACTTACAATTACCCGATGTTGATAGGCTGAGGAAGATGCAGCATCTCTCAGAGCAGAGCTTAATTCGATTCAACAGCAAACGATGGGTACTTCATTTGTTGGAGTTTCCCCCGACCAAGTTTTAGAGAAGGAGATGGCCAAACTAAAATTAGAATTACAGGTTTTAGTGCGTTTAAGACAATACTTGCTCGTCAGTTTTTTGTTTTCCGATTATATTTCTTAATATACACAGAAAGAATCAATGTTGAGGCAGCAAGAACAACAGCGTGTAACTGAAGAACAAACACGAGTTGCTTCGTTAATGTCTGAAAAGCAGGAACTGGAACAGAAAATTTCAGCTTTATGTAGCGGTGCCTCAGGTAATACTTGATGTTTTGCAAGTCTCTTTGTTTCAAAACTATCCTTGTACAGCTTTGGGGTTTGGATGCATTAACTTGCGTGTAAATGCTTTTTGAGTCCTCTAAGGAATCGTTTTACTGAATGCCCACTGTTGGATACGTATCAATAACTCTGTTCCCGTGCTATTTGTTATGCAGAAGCATCAGAGTCAAGTCAAAAAGTATTTTCAGTGGTGAGAAATTTTTAAGCATCTAATTATTGCCACTTGCCAGCATATATGCCTTCGACCATTTATGAATTCCTTAGAGGTTTGATGGTTTTAATTTAGGAAGATAAAGAAATACTTGAGAAGCAGTTGCATGATATGGCTGTTGCACTTGAAAGATTGGAGAGTAGTAGGCAAAAGCTTCTCATGGAGGTAATGTCTTAGCTTTCTGCTAGTGTATATACAGTAGTCCAAGGGGAATGAGTGGAGAAATCAATTTCCATGAACTATGTTTTCAGATTGACAACCAATCATCTGAAATAGAGAAGCTTTTTGAGGAGAATTCGAACCTCTCAGCTTCGTATCAAGAATCAATCAACATATCAAAGCAGTGGGAGAATCAAGTAAGCGCCTCACAGTTACTTTTGGGTGAGAAACATTTCCCTGAAATTTATATTGATCTGTTGTATCAAATCTTATAGGTGAAAGAATGTCTAAAGCAAAATGTGGAACTCCGTGAAGCGCTGGACAAGTTAAGAACAGAACAAGCTGGTACTCTTTCACAAGTGTCTTCAGAAGTTCAGGCAAATGGGTCACATGGAACTGAAACTCTGTCCCTCAAGGTTTTAATCTTCAACAGTTTTTAAGTTTTATAATAAAGTAAACCCGTGTGATTAAATTATGCATTACCTTCTTTTCAGAGCGAACTCGCGAAAGAACAGAGCAGAGCTGAATCGTTATCTGCGCAAGTTCTCCAACTCTCAGCTCAACTCCAGCAAACAACACAAGCATACAATGGGCTTATGCGCGTGTAAGTTTCATTCACATAGTTTCGTTTTCAACCGTTTGAGATCCCATCGTTTTGTTGATTAATCGTTTTCCATATGTTGTTACAGCTATAAACCAGTGCTTAGAAACATTGAGAGCAGCTTAATCAAGCTGAAGCAAGATGGATCAGTTACAGTGGCACAGTGAATCAAGGGGACGCTTCTGAGTATTGAATAGAAAATTGTATACAATACAACAAACACCTATTTGGAAATTCAAGGGAACAACACTTCTTCTGTACTAAACATTATGATTGGTTGTTTCGTGTTCGGTGAAGAGTTGGTCTGGAATAGAATTGTAATTCGGTTCGGTAGATTTGTTGAACCCGGTTCGGCTCAAGTTCGAAAGAAACTGGGCCTTATATGTACTTTTAACTTGGATTGGGCTTATTATAATTATGTTGCCGTTTTAGATTCTTCATTATTATCGCGCGGGAAATGATTTCCTCTTTAGCGTCAACCGGAGGGCAACCAGTTTTCCGGCGAGATCCCGATCCAAATGCTCTCAGACTATCACGCCGGAAAACATGCATCACTCTCCTACGAAACTGCAAGAGCATCTCTCAAGTTCCACCGATACACGCCAAGATCATCCGAACTTTCCATGGACAAGACGCTTTCGTTGTCTTCGAACTTATCCGCATCTGCTCCACTCTCGATTCTATCGACTACGCCTACGACGTGTTTCGTAACGTATCCAACCTAACGTGTATCTATACACCGCCATGATCGATGGGTTGGTCTCATCTAACCGTTCAGCTGATGGAGTTGCGCTGTACCGTCGTATGATTCACGATTCTGTTTTGCCTGATAACTACGTGATCACCTCGGTTCTGAAAGCGTGTGATTTAGAGGAGTGCAGAGAGGTTCATGGTCAGGTTTTGAAACTCGGGTTCGGGTCTAGCAGATCGGTGGCGCTAAAACTGATGGAAGTTTACGGGAAGTATGGAGAATTAGTTGTTGCGAAGAAGGTGTTCGATGAAATGCCTGACAGAGATGAGGTTGCAGCGACGGTTATGATAAACTGTTATTCAGAGTGTGGTTGTATTAAAGAGGCTTTGGAGCTGTTTAGAGATGTTAAGGTTAAAGATACGGTTTGTTGGACTGCGATGATTGATGGGTTGGTTAGAAACAAGGAGATGAACAAAGCTTTGGAGCTTTTTAGGAAAATGCAGATGGAGAATGTTAGTGTTAATGAGTTTACTGCTGTTTGTGTTTTATCTGCTTGCTCGGATTTGGGTGCGTTGGAGCTGGGGAGATGGGTACATTCGTTTGTTGAGAGCCAAAGGATAAAGCTTAGTAATTTCGTAGGCAATGCCCTGATCAATATGTACTCAAGGTGTGGTGATATCAGTGAAGCAAAGCGGGTTTTTAAAGCGATGCGAGATAAAGATGTTGTTTCGTACAACACGATGATCTCTGGTTTGGCAATGCACGGTGAAAGCTTTGAAGCGATCAAGGTGTTCCGGGATATGGTGAACAGAGGATTAAGCCCGAATCAGGTGACTTTGGTTGCTCTTTTAAACGCTTGTAGCCATGGAGGTTTGTTGGACATAGGGATTGAAGTATTTAACTCGATGGAGAGAGTTTTTGATGTGGAACCTCAGATTGAGCACTACGGATGTATAGTTGATCTTCTTGGTCGATTCGGGAGACTAGAGGAAGCGTATAGATTCATAGAAAACATGCCGATAGAACCGGATCATATCATGTTAGGAGCTCTTTTGAGTGCTTGTAAGATCCATGGAAACATGGAACTCGGTGAGAAAGTCGCCAAGAGACTGATAGAATCAGAGGATTCAGATTCTGGGACGTACGTTCTCTTATCGAATATCTATGCTTCATCAGGGAAATGGAAAGAATCTAATGAAATCAGAGCAAGTATGAGAGACTCAGGCATTGACAAGGAACCAGGTTGCAGTACCATCGAAGTGGACAACCAGATCCATGAGTTCCTTGTGGGGGACACATCACACCCTGAGAAAGAATCAATTTATCAGAGATTACAAGAACTGAATCGAACTCTTAAGCTCAAAGATGTTATGTTTTATATCAATGATATGTAGTAACAAATACGCACTGTTCTCTCCGTTTCCTATGAATGGTTAGCCATAGGGGTCGATTGAGTAAGCCACGATTGGACTTCTGACACTGTGACTCCCATCAGACCAAACCAAAGACGAACTTACAACACTTCCATCCTTCAGTCCTTTACCAGAGATGGTCACAACAAAATTTTTCTTCTCCTTCAGAAGACCAAAACTAAGAACATCTGGCTCAACGCTGATCTGAATCTCTGGTCGAAGAGGAACCACACTGGCTTTGTACGTAGAGTTTGGGAGTCCAACATTAGTAACGGTTCTTGTAAACGTGATATTGAACGGTTTAAGAGCAGAGGTAAATGTAGTCATTGTTGGGTAATTTAGATCCTTGACTTCTGTTCTCTCTGAACAAGTGATGTTCCGTCCTGAGATTTTTGTAAGCAGCCGTGGACCAAAACCCTCTGCACACAACATTTTGAGGTAGTCTTGTAACTCTAGGTCATACACAAGTCCCGGGGCAGTGGCGTTGGTCGGGTTAATGTGGCCTGATCCATATGCAAATTCGTGGTCCGGGTTTTTCATAACGTTCATCATGTGCGTAGCTGCCAATATACCATGATAACACTCAGTTTCTGTATCCCTCTAAAAGTTAGAAATCAAGAAACAAAGATTAGGTTTTAGAACATTACCTGTTGTCATGATAGCAGATTTGATTGCCGAGGGAGACCAGTCCGGGTGAAAAGACTTGACATAAGCAGCTACACCTGCCACATGAGGACAAGCCATGGATGTGCCACTCATTACACTAAACTTTACACTTCTCTTGTCCCCAGGGTTATCTGAAGGAGAAGCTTCTGGAGAATATGCAGCTAGAATCTCTAATCCAGGTGCACTTACATCAGGCTGCAAATCAAATGTCTGTTAGAGAACCCAACGTAAGTCTACTAATGATCTTTGTTCTGGTAGCATTACCTTCAATAGGTTCTTGATAATGAAACTTGGCCCACGAGAAGAGAAGGACGGAGCATAAGGAGCTTCTTTATCAATTATCTCTTCACTTCTTAGTATCTCCGCTTCTGGTTTCCTGCATATGCACTCGTTTAACATTACAAGACCGAACAACAAAACTGCTCTAATGATTCAGCCACACTTACTCTGCAGACTTGACATATGATTTGACAGATTCATAGTCCTCTACGCTCAGAGAAGAGGCGGGAAATGGGAGCACCAAGGAGACATCTGGAGTCAATGTGTCTAGAACAATGGATCCAACGGCTCCGGCTTTGTAAGCCTCTTTGTTTGCTAGGAACTCGTCGCAGAGAACGATCTTCCCTTTGACCAGGTCTCTGTCCACACAATCCTTCTCGCAATAGCTGCCAAATGACAATGATCATTATGAGCATCTTTCAAATGTGTTCTTGATTCAAGATTTCTCACTCACCTGGCTTGTAACGCGGGACAAGTTCTTGAAACGTTTTGGCCGTAAACGATCGGGAACTTTGTCCCATTGAAGTTAACTGGATTAACTGACAAACCCTGTTCAAGAAACAGTGTATCAACGAACTGATTCTACTCAAGTTTTAACATGAACAGACGTTAGACAAACGTACCGTTAAAGCCTTTCCATTACCAAGAACGACTCTGTCAACGAAACGCCGGTCCGTAGCACTGGCCGCGACGGTTATCATCCACGGGAACACATTTGCAACCGTACCTTGGTCGGGTCCATAGTTCCCGGCGGACCCCACCGTGACAACCCCTCTAGACATTGCGTGAAACGAACCAATGGCGAAAGAGTTGCTCAGAATATTGGGGGATTCTCTTGAGATCGAGATAGAGATGACGTCAACTCCGTCCGCGATGGCGTCATCATAAGCCGCGAGGATATCTACGTCTTTGCAGCCCATGTCCTTGAGGCAGACTTTGTAAGCGGCGAGTCTCGCGGAGGGAGCTCCACCACGAGCCGTGCCCTGAGCTAGGCCGTAAAAGCTGGCCGCTTGAACGGCGTTTCCGGCAGCTGTTGATGCTGTGTGGGTCCCATGGCCATCGTCGTCTCTGGCTGAGACGGAGTTTTTGGGGTAAAACTTAGCCCCAATGAGTTTGCTTGTACCACAAGAAAGACAAAAAACATAATTAACATATACTATATGTATTATATAATGTTTAGTAATTAAATATACGTCAAACAAACTATATATTTAGACAAGTTTTATAAAACTTCGTAGCAATCTTACTTGTTGCAAGTGAAGTTTCTGCCACCTTTACAAGAACCTTTCCATCTCAGTGGAGGTGGACCAAAACCTTGGTCATGGAAGCTCTCAGATTCCGGCCAGATTCCGCTGTCAAAGACTCCGATGATAACATTACTTTCTTTCACACTCTCTCGTTTCGCTCTCTCACCCAATCCTACAAAGTCCCATGATCTTGTTGTGTCCAGTTCATAAGTCTTGCTTGGAAACACATAGACCACTTCTTCTTTCATACCTACACATGTATAAATCGTAGGAAACGTTATGAGTTAGTATATAGGTAAGATCTTTCTAAAAGTTTTTTTCCAATATTTTTTTATAAAGAAATCAAGATTTAATGAGGTTACCCACTTTCCAGTATCTTACTCTCGGCTAGAGATAGATAAGCAGCAAATCCATTGAAGCTCCTTGAATAGCTTCTTATTAACAAACTCGATGCAGAACTGCAGGAAGAACCAGAAGAAACTTTTTATTCTTTTCATATATTACATATGTAAAGTATTACAAATCTGAAACGAAAAGATTAAATCGTACTTAGAGTTAGAGCCAACAAGTTCTTGGAGTAATTTGAGATGTTGAGATGGAGCTGAGTATCCATTCTCAGGAAGTGCTCCTAGATATACAATATACGCCTGCAATACATATATATACGTATATGTATAAAGAGACAGAGAGTCACAACATAAGGTGTGTTTTGTACATAAGGGCATCTTATAAAAATTAAAGCAAAAACTTGAACTTGCCTGTCTATTATCATCACCATCTGCATACACCTCTCTAGTGAAAATGAATGTTAAACTGATTAAGAAAAGAGAGGTAGAAAACTTAGCCATTATGTGAAACTCTAAACAAGAGAGTCAAATTGGAGATTTTGATTGAGAGGAGGAATATTGTGTTACAGATTTTTTTTTTTTTTTTGGGTGCACCATTGTGTTACAGATTTTATAAACGAAAATACACTGAATCTATTTTTTTTTCTGGTTTCCCTAACAAGGGTCAAAATTTCAAATAAATACAGGTAATACATTAAAATCTTCCTTGACTGATATGGCAATGATATCAATAAGTACAGAATGATATCCTTAGGAACAAGATGGGAAAAGAACTTGATGATTTGTTTTTCTGTGTCCATAAATTTTTAAATGTATAATATATAGTTTTCATAACAATTAAGAGTACAAGAGGACATATAAAGTGTTTTAGTTATGTCCAAACAAATTTTTAATTCTTATAGTCTCTTTAGTTCCGTAGTTTGACTAAGAGTTTACTAATGATTTTACACTATAAGATCCAAGTTTATCAAGCATGGATTTTATAGGATGGTTGTGGAATCGTCTGCTACACTTCCCAACGTTAAAAAACAGATTTTAACTCAGTTGTTTATTTGTGTTTACTTTTATTTCTACACTATAAAACGTTTATAATTAAAAAAGATCCATACATGCTTACAAAATATAGATATCCTATTTTCTATATATTTCAAATAATACTTTTAGTTGCTGTTCCTCTCAACTAGGGGCTTTAATCTGATTTACTATTGTATTGTTTCCAATATAAACCACAAAGACACCAATTTTGAACAAAAACAAAGTTGACCAAACTCGAATGAAGTTCACAAGTACTCTGTTACAATGCAGTTCCAATGATTCCGGATTAACAAATCCAAAAGCTTTCAACATTTATTGTACTATAATACAACTTTGTCACAGGACATCCTCTGTAAAAGAAGGAAGACAAGGAATCGAAGTCGGACTTGAGACTTTGCTTATGCAACGGCTGCAGGATCGTTTATGACTCCCAAAAAATCGTCTATTGATAGTACCCACACAAAACTGCAAAACCGAAGACAAATGTGCCAACATTGAGAAGAGTAAAGCCAATAAAAGACTACAAGTTGTTGCATTGTGAAGTAGAGTTGGGGAGAATGGTGCTTATAATTTCAGTGGCATCGACTCGTGTGCCAAATCTTTAGTCTCACTTCACATTCTTTTTGGATCTTAACCTGCAGGAAGCATTGAAAACATTATGTTTCTTGAAGATAGATGAAACAAGGCGGGTGAAAACAAGAAAGAGAGAAAAAAGAAGACACACTGATCCATCTGATGTTGTATAATTAGGCATGTCTCCAGCCTGAAACTCCATATCATCTGGTATCAACTGTGGTCATTGAAAAGAGGAGAATAATAGAAAAGAGTGAGCCAGGTGAAAACCATTATGTAAAAGATCATATAAGCTTACATGTTTGGACACAAAAATCTGAACCGGGCCAGCTTCTGCGAAGAATCCCATCTGGTAACATATGTTAAAGAAATTTCCATCACTTCATAGACTGATTTTGTCATTAAAGACACTGAACTACATGGAAACTATAGACATATACCTTATTGACGAGAGTGACAACAACTTCTAAGATCTCGCCTTTGAAAGGTCTAAAAACAAGGCATTGGTATTTAACGGGGAAAGTGACGAAGGTAGTCCCATCACGGATCAGTCCTTTCCCTACACTTTCTATTCCAGTTATCGCCACTACAAACCCATGCCGACCACTGTCACCAAACCAACAGAAACAAAAAAAGGAGTTGCAATTAACATTGATACATTGACAAGAAGATACAATTTCTAAATCATACTGTTTCTATAGCATACAACTTTTATAGTGTACTGCTACCAATCAAGATATAGCATACTGTTTCTACAGCATACAGAAGAATCATACTACTTCTATAGCAATCATATTGTTTCTGTAGGTAATGATGAATTGTACATCTGAAAAAGCCAAAGCAAAGACTAGCTAAAGATTTCAAGCAATATATAGATAAGCAGAGTGAGAGTATAAAATACAAATAGAGAAACAAAGAGACTGGATCTGAGAGATTTTACAAGCAGATGGATGGATGGATGAACTCTATATTGAGAATTCTACTTTCACCAAATCAATCAACAGGAAAAAACAACAATCCGGATTCCGGAATTGCTGATTTCTACGATTGAAAGAAACCTGCAAGTGCCCTCGACATCTTTGATGAGCTTAGAGACGAGGTTATCACGAAGGTTACGACCAAAGAAACGTGGGTGTAACTGCATGTTTCGCTCCAATACTATGTGGAACAACATCCTTTTTTGTCTCCAACAAGGCGTTTTTTCAAGTCCACAAACAAGAATCTTCGACTTGTTTTTATCTGTACTTTGAAGATTGGCGCACTCTTCTTCAATGGTCGCTATCATCAGAACATCTACTTCAGTTTTTTATATGAGATTCTCAACTTAAGTTTTAGTAATTCATCCTTTCATTATTTTCATATCCTTTCACATTGTGATTTCGTCTGGTTTCGGGACGATTATGATCTTTGCCGACTTATAGCTCTGAAAGGATTGGTTCCTTGTCTGCTTTGTGTAAAAACTTTATGTTTTTAATATAATTCAACAGATACAAAAAAAAACTTGTATTCATTCACACTTTTCTAGTTCTGCAAAATCTTTTTTTTTGGTTTCTTTTGTCATAATCTATGTCATTACTGAAGAAGATTCTGAGTGTATGTGTGCGATATAGTTGTATATACCATTGCATTCGGTTGACGAAGAATTAATTTTTGCAGACTTTTCTACTGTCTAATATGAGAGTCAGAAGAAGATCATAAGAACATAAAATTTTTGAGAAAAGAAATGGCAAGTGTTCAAGTAAGATGATGATATAACATGTAAAATGTATTTCTCAAGCCTTCTTGCAAGGGCCTCGCGACAAATTCTCAGGGAGTATCAAAGGTTTCTTCTCTCTCCCACGCGTTCATGTCTTCTTTCCCTTACAGGTGTTCAAACTGCAAAATTGCACAATGGAATAATCCTCTTCTGTAAGTGATATACAAACTCAAAGCTCAGATTCATTATGTTCAATACTTCACAAATGCAGTTATGCATGCAAAAGATGAGTGCTAGTGTCAAAATCTACACAATTTGAGAATCAATACACATCAGTTAGTATATGAGGATGTGATAAGCTTTTTCTACGTTATTTCAAATGAAACACTATTGCAACCCTGAGCATCTAAAACACTGAATCATGAAGGTACTTAAACTACCTCTTTACATCATAAGAACCGAGGCCTCCGATCTGCAGGCTTAAGTATTTGGAAAGAACACATTAAACTCTCATCAACACTCATCATTGCACCCGCATTGTCGAATTCACCACAGTAGTTAGGAGCTGAGAATATAGTCACAAGCTGTCTATCAGCAAAGAACTCATAACCATCCTCTACAACCTGCAGAGAAAAAAGCAGGTTTTTTATAATAAACTCCACAACTCGTTTAGTGAAAAAGATTGTGTAGAAGACCAACTTGGTGAGCACGACAGATGAGATCCATATCATTCTTTATCAGAAACTCAGCAACCTTGTCTGGACCAAACGTGTAAGAGACTCCACGGTCGTTCATCCCCCAACCTTTGACATCTTTACTTGGATCAGACCAAAGCAGATCACATAGCAGACCAGAGTCAGGAACATCAGTAGGTCTCTTAATAATCTTAATCTGTTCCATGTTGGTCAAATCAGGAGAAAGACCACCGTGCATACATAGAATCTTATCGTCTATTACAGCAGCCACGGGGAGGCAGTTAAAAGACTCTGTAAACACTTTCCAGAGTTTCACACTGAATCTACGTTTGCATTCATCGTAGAATCCGTAGATTCTGTTGATGGATGCACATTCATGGTTTCCTCTTAGAAGGAAAAAGTTCTCAGGGTATTTGATTTTGTAAGCAAGGAGAAGACAGATGGTCTCTAAGCTCTGCTTCCCACGGTCAACGTAGTCTCCTAAGAATAAATAGTTAGCTGCAGGAGGGAAGCCTCCATATTCAAATAGTCTCAAAAGATCAGAGTACTGTCCATGAATATCACCTGAAGAAAACGAACAAAAACATTACAAATCTGGTGACTTTTAGACGAGTGAGACACATCATCAGCATATGTCTTCTCTGTAAAACAAGACCGAACAAACAAATAAATCAATCCTAGGTTACATCAAGATGCTCAGCTAATCCTTGCAAACAATAGTTTAAGCTCATTTAGCCTCAAAAGACCAGAGTTACTGTCCATGAATATCACCTGATCAAAAAACAGAACAAACAATTAAAAACCTGTGTGAATTTGAGACAAAGCAATGGAACCTCCAAAACAAAATTTCATCCAAACAAACAAACCAATCCTATGTTGCATCAATTGCTAATATACTCAGCTAATGAGCAGCTGCTGCAATCATATGATTGATTAAAACATCTCTATCTCTCTTAGCTACTCCACAAATTCCACAAATTCCACAAATACAAAACCTTCTTTGTTCTACCTTATCTATAACTTGACCAAACACACAAACACATCACTGTCTAGAACCAATTCAAGTTTCACAAAACTTACTCAAAGACAATAAAAAGACAAACTTTTTTTTTGGATTTAACGAAGCTAAAGCTATGAAGACAATCATGAAGAACTCAGATCCCAAAAACCCAGAAAAGATCAAAAAGAGAGAAATGAATACCGCAGATCTTGATGGGAGCTTCGAGCTCAAGGAGGTTAGGCTGATGAAGGAAAATCTCTCTGGAGACCATACAAAGCTGTCGGATCTCAGACTCGTTGAGCATGACCTGTTTGGTTCCAGGGTTAGGGTTTCTGTAATCCAACAAACGACGAATGATGTCGTCGAGAACGGCAGGGTCCATGCTTGCCCCCTGCCCACCTTGCTGCGCCATTCCAACGACCAATCAAATATGTATCTACACAAACACAGATTCAACCTTTCGGACAAATAATCGATCGCTTAAACTCTTCTCTCCCTCTTTGGTTGGACCAATAAAGTTTTCTCCTTTGTTTCGCCAAATATTCTCTTCGTTTATTTTATTTTAAATTAAATAGTTCTCCAGAAATAATAATAATAATAATAATAATAGCATAATGCAACTCTCTCTTTCTTTCTCTTTCTGCATAATGTTAGAAATCATCACCCCCGTGTTCGTCCATTTTTGATGGATTTGCTGGTCCCCACTATATGCACATCACCTATTATTATTCTTTTATTAAAATTATTATTTTCTCTGTAAATAATCATTATTTGATAAAATAGTATTGTTCGTTTTGTTTTGATTAAATATGATCAAGTTGTGTTTTCCCAGTTCTTTCCTATTTTCTTATAATATACTACAGTATTGGATAAGAGAAAATCAGGAGTTTATTGATTGATTTTTATATTTTCAGTCATTATCTATGCTTTTTTTTTTAAAATAGTTCATGAATTTAGAAGAAATAAATGTATGAAAAAATCGAATATGTAATTAACTTGGGGTTTTTACTTTAATTAAATAAATATAAGAATCTAACGTTACACATACGTTAATATTCAGATCAGTGTGTGGCTTTTTATTCAAAACTTGTTTTATTTTCCGTTTTCAAACAAAGTTTAAAATTATAGCTATCATGATGTGTAATCCATAAGGGGATTATAAAGAAAGAAATAAAATGTGCATACAAACGACGAAGATACAAAAGAAAATTGCAGCAACTTATATATATATTTTTGTTAATTGACTTAAACATATTATGTCACTTGTAAACCAAACTCCACTAGTGTTTCTTTCTTTTTACTATTTGGAAGTCATCGTGTCCTTCAACAGTTTAACATACTATAAACGTTGGATAGGTCTATATAATATATAATAATATAAAGTTGTTGTAGAAGATATCATTGTCTTCTAATTTAGAATTAAGTTGAATCAGTATTAGAACTAGTAACTGTGATTTCATTCTGAATTTGTGAAAAAAAACGAGAATTACTTTCAAAGCTATAATCTAATACCCGCTAAAGATCATTAGGCTTTCATAAGTAATATGTCTTTGATTAGACCAACAAGTTTAGCTAAAATGAGACCAACATTTTTCGTTTCACAGCATAGTGATCAAGAATCTGGAATAATTATACCTCTTTTTTTTTTATGTTTAGGAAAGAGAGATGTTGGTAATTTGGTATGGTAAACGAGTTTCCTTACTTTTTACATTATTAGTAAACATTATTAGCAGACAAGCTGTTATTTTCACCCAAAACGTATATTATTGTGGAATCTCGCTTAGTTCAGTGATTTGATGAAAAATTTATTAATGCTTTTATACCATAAGATCTAAATTTCGACTATATATTTAATTATTTTCATAATTTGTAATATCAGAATTATTTAGTTTTTTTAAAATCGTCTAATATTGTAAACTCTTCTTGTTATTTTCTCAATTTCTCATGCATAATTTTGTTCTCTAGAGGTTTATATCATCCATTAATCCATGCTCCCTTCTATCCTTTTCAACATACAGTTTTTCCTTATATGTACAGTTATTTTCTATAGTCCCCCCCTATAATATTCTTAGGGAATTGCAAATATAAACAATGATCTAAACGTTCTTTGTTAATTGGAGTACTAATCATGAAACCTTGTTTTTGGAGAGAAGAACAAGGTTTGTATATTTTCATTGAACTGTGATTACACATGACTTCAATCAACCTAAGCCATAGACTGGGAAAAGAATGAACAATTGTAAACCAGAACTATCCGGAACATACCAGAGAAGAACACACAAACAAGAGAAGTATACTAACATGGTTTTTTTAGTTTCTTAACACAAACCAGTCAAAGATGGTAAGACTAGTAATTGAAGAGAAGTATTCTACAAGTTCTTGCATTGTTACATTTCACCAGCCCCAACGAATTGAAAAAGAAATGAGTAAGAAGAGAAAGATTTAAGAAAAACAAAACCAAAGTAGAGAGCTCTGAAGAGGAAAAAGCTTTATAATCAAGTAGAGCAGCAACCTCTTTTGGCAGCTCCAGATGTGTCATCAACGTTAATCGTTGTTCCTTGCCCTGGAATAGCAGAATTAGCAGCTGCTGCTTCTTGAGCAGCCAAAGCCTTTTTGCTGATGATCTGATAAATCTCTGTCAACACGGTTTGAAATGCTTTCTCAACATTTGTGGCTTCAAGAGCAGATGTCTCCAAGAAGGAGAGACCCTCTGCCTCAGCTAGATCCCGACCATCTTCCTCAGCAACTGATCTCAAGTGGTTTAGATCGGATTTGTTCCCAGCCATCATGATCACAATGTTGGAATCCGCATGGTCTCTAAGTTCGCGTAGCCACCTTAGGGCATTGTCAAAGGTTTGTCTTTTGGTGATATCGTAGACAAGAAGTGCACCTACTGCACCTCTGTAATAAGCGCTCGTGATGGCTCTGTACCGCTCTTGCCCTGCTGTGTCCCATATCTGGGCCTTTACAGTCTTCCCTTCAACCTACATAACCATAAGACAATCACAAAACAAGCCACAATAGTTAACAACTGGTTAGGTATCGGAAACTGACATTAACAAGCAAGAGCCTGATATAAGCATTCACTAAATCATCTTGATTAAACACAAAGGATTAACATTAGTAAAACATCATCCACCTAAAACTATATGTATCTACCTATGTATCCATAACTCTTTCATGGCATTATTATTCCATGAGTTGACATTTTGAGGGATGCATGGTTGACTTTGATGATCAGTAAAAAGACATTATTGGGGACACAAGTTGTGGGAAGCCTTTTGTCCACTGGCTCTCTCCACCATTTATTTAAAGACATATAAATAAAAACAAAAGCATTGCTCATCATGACTCATGGCCAGCACAGCTAAGATTCTCTCTTGATATAAAAACTCTCTTAGAGAACAATAACAAAATCAAACCAACTTTCAAAAGGAGCTGGGAGAAGAATGCAACCGAATAATCCCAAAGATTAAACTATTCAAATTTACAGGACCTTTCACAGGTCATATTGTACCCAACATAAAAGCAAGTTCACAAGACTGAGTCAAAAGGATTGTAAAGGATGCAACTTCAAAGCTACAAAAAGGCAAACAAATGAGGTAGCATTGACCTGATTTTCTACAATTTAGTGATGAAATTCATGAAGCTAATAGCAAACCAAAATGAAAAACTGAAGAGGAAAGTAAAGACTTCACGGTTTAGTGCTAAAATATAGTTGAGAAAAACAGAGACAGAGAATACTTAAACACCACCACAAACCGCAGATCCTAACACATAGAGATCACGTGAAAAATGAAAACATAGAGCTTGATTAGACACAAGGCAAGACAACAGACGCAACCAGAAACATGATTGTTGTTCAAACACCTCTGCTACATATACCATCACTAGTGAAAAGTCATTGTCTTCATTCACAAACGTTTATTCTACCAATTATTATAACATTGAGGAAAAGGAAGAAACTTTGAATGACCTGAAGAGTTCTGGTGGCGAACTCAACACCAATGGTGGACTTAGACTCCAAGCAAAACTCATTCCTTGTGAATCTAGACAATATGTTCGATTTCCCGACACCTGAATCACCGATCAACACGATCTTGAACAAGTAATCGTAATCCTGTTCTACTCTATGCGCCATTTCTTTCCCTCACAAAAAAGGAAACAACCTATACATAAAGAACATCAAAACCGATGATCACAATCGATATCATCATAGAAAGAGTCGACGGATCAATCAGAAACGAGAAATGAACATACCCTCTTCAGATCTGCTTAAGGATGAAACTTGTATTGAAGGAAAAGATCGGAGGAACTGCTATTAATTGTTTATAAATGTTTTCCTTTCTCACAGAGAATACGTATATAAGTATGCGAATGTTCGTATGTTATATGTAAGGGTGGGCATAATTGTGATTGATTTGTATTGTATTTTATGGATATCTAGTTTTTCGATTTTATTTGATTCGGATAAATACATATATCCAAATTTATGAATATTATGAATATTTATAGATATTTTATCTGCTTTTTTCGATACAAATTAATTTAAAAAAATAGGAAAAAATGTTTTTTAAAAATATTTTTTACATAATATAAAATAAAAAGTGAAGATTAGTAAAACTATATGTTTCATAAATTTTAAAAATTTGTTAAATATTTTTTATGAAACATAAATTTTTAAACATTGTAGTTTTATAACGATTTTATATTATTTTAATTTAATAATTTTATTAAAAAAATAAAATTAATAGAATTAAATGTTAAATAATAGTTATATATATATAGATTTGTATAGAAGTCATACTAAAATGAATATATGACTATAAATTTTTTTAGTATTTGTGATTTTTTTTTGCTTTAACAGATACTAACTTTTAATGTTTGATTTGATTCAAGTGAATCCAATAAAAATTTACTGATAAAATGCACAATCCGAACTATATGTGGAGCTGATACGACAATACAAACGACGCCATAGTAAAGAAAAATAAGAGCACTGAGTTGGCAGCTTAGCAGGCTGACAAAAGTAAAAGGATTTTCAAGAGTATTGTAGGAATTATTGACTTAATGTTATTATTTTTCTATTACGGTAACCATTGTCACTTTACATGGTTACTAGCCAATTACGTAGGAACACGTCTTTAAAATGTTTTTGAATAGATTATCTTTCATAGACTCATAGTCTAATGATTTCTGTATAATTTTACATATCTGTCATGTGTTGGTGATACTCCCCGTTGATTGCTCATTATAGTACTCCTCGTTGACAAAAGATAACATCAACTTTTTCCCTCGTAATTAGTTACAATAATCACAAACCAAGTATAAACAACCGTTAATTGTTAAACTAATCAGCTATTTTCATACGTTGACAAAGAAACAGCCATTTTCATAAACAAGTAATAATCATAACTTTAAAGAGAAAAGCCTTTAGACAACTTCTATCAATGGGTTCTTAACCCAAAAATAGTGGTGGGCCTCACCACTTTTTATAGGAATTGGTTTCAAAAATCTTAATTTAAGAACCGGTTCTTGCACTGTTTTGTAGGTTTCAATAAAATGTGGCGGTCTACGATTGGTTCATTTTAAATTTTTTTTTTCAAAATCATACAAAAAAGGTAAGAATTCCTAAAGAGTTCTTACTGATGGACATGCTCTTAAATGGTTTGGTTTGTGAGACTAATTAGACATTTTCATAGACAAATAATAATCATAACTTTAAGGAGGAAGTTGGTTAGACTGCTTAGCCATCTTAACTGGCACATGTTCAAATAACAAAAGATAATGAGTTAAGTGCTCAAATAAAATCAATTAGTTAAAACTAGTGGGTTGTTAAGTTCTGTTGAATAATGCTCATATCATCTTTCGGCATAAGTTTGTAGAAAATATTTTTAATTTAATTATATTTGTTGCAGCAAAGCAAAAAGACCGAATAGATTATTTTATTGGGCCATTAATAAAATTATACACAGCCAATGAGTCTCAATTTAATTCATACAATAGTTAAGTAGTTTCGATTAGGTAAATTGCATCTCATAACATTTTTTTTTTAAAATCAGGAACTACACATAGCAATGAAACTGCCATGATATGTTATATACAATGTTAATAATAGACTAAGTTATCCTTTTAATAAGTTTATGAGAGCAACAATATGACTGAAGGATGTATTGGTTGGCCGAGTAAGAGAAACGACTGGTGAAATAAGTAGAAAAGCGAATAAATTGGAAATATCCAGCTTTTCTCGAACGAGCAACGTAGATGTGAACGGTGAAGAAAATTATATAGTTGGAAGTCGGAGTTCACACAAACTCCATCGAGAGAGATAAGAGTGAAATTCTACAAGCACAAGCGTGCAAGATAATTAGAGGAAACACAACAACATAGAAGCGAAAACAATGGTCAGTTAACCAAAGTATATTATGTTTTCATGCAGATCTGGAAGGTGGAAACTAACATGTTAGTTACAATATCAACTAGTTTTATTAGGGTTAATTAAAGAGATAATTGGCTAAAGTGCCCTATTTGGCACCTATAATTAGAGACTTGCCCATGATGTGACAATCACTTTTCTTTGGACCATTTTGCCCTTCTCCACACTCTCTCTCCTCTCTTTGACGTCTCCCCTTTTTTTTTTCTCTTCAATCCCTAATTATTTTACAAATCTCTATCATTCTATATACAATTAAATTTTAAATTTCATTATTTTTTTCATAAGTGGCTTTGAATCCTCAAATTTTCACCTTTTTTTTCTCTCCAATCCCTAATTATTTTACAAATCTCTATCATTCTATATACAATTAAATTTTAAATTTCATTATTTTTTTCATAAGTGGATTTGAATCCTCAATTTTTTGATGATATCAATTTTCTGGGTTTTAGATTCGACGTCGTGTTAGCGGTTAACAAATATTGTAGACGTTAACAGAAGTGTTAGTTGTTAACAATTATTTTTACGCTTCGCGTTTAATTAAATCCAAGATGATCTGATTGCGCTGACCGGATTTAATTAAGTTAAAATTTAAACAGAAAAAGGTTAAGCGATTGTTTGGTTATGTGTTTCGGAGCTTGTATATGTGTAGGTTGATGAGTAAATACGGTTTAGGGGCGAAAACTATTCTAATGCATGTTACATAGTATAAAATTTTGTAATGGTATGTTCTTATTAAAAGGTTATGGCAACTAGGGTATTGTATTTTCTGGTTTGTATTATAGATTTATGTTCTCGAGCTTTTACCAATTCTGGTGGTAGGGGTTCTTGCGTAATGTTTGAAGGTGGTTAATCTATTCTATTCCCATTTATATAGTATGGATTTCCTGTTAATCGACTTCATGTTCTGATGTTCAATCGTATAGGCTGTTGCAATTTATGTATGGTTTTAGATTTCTCTCATTATGTTATGAACTAGTACAACTGAACAACTTGGGTATATAGTAAAGTGTTGTACTATGTTTATGTATGTGTACCTATTGTATTTAGTAGTCCTTAATATTCATGTAGCAGTCAAAGTCTATACCATAATGTTGTGTAGTATAGACACAATGCATTGGTAAACGTATGTGTTTAATCTCTTGGATAGTATAATATTACCATTGATATGAATTTACAAGTCCATACTATTAACATCATTGTATACAATAATTACCACATTTTTGATATGTCTGTTAGACATTGGATAATACATGTGAACATTTTGAGGAGTTTAATCAATACCATACATTGTATTATTTGTTAATGTATTTTGTTTGATATTTGTTTGTGGCATGAAACGAAGTAAAAATAGAAATCTAATTTCATGTCATCATATTTCGTATTATGTTTTGTTGGTATTTTGTTTTTAAACAAATCTAGTTTTTGAAAGAAGCTGAAGAAGCGTGGTTTTCCTTTGTCCTCTTCTCTCAGACATTCCTTTCCATCTATTATTATATTTTATCATTGTAAAAGTTAAATAGTTAGAACAAAATACAGAACACTTTATCATACGGCAGTTATACGTATTACACAACCAAATCATATTCATTCTTATCATACTATTCTACAAATGTGAAATGGAATAGTCAAAAAATCTTATATAGATACAATTAAATTAATTATCAAATGTAAATGTAAGGATTATGTCAAACATTTTAAATTTTACTGGTGTAAGAGTATCTCCAACTCTACTAGATAAATTACTGTAAAATAGAGTAAAAATACAATAATAAAAAAATAAAAAATACATTGTCTTTGTTGATTTATAATTACAATATTTTTACATTTTGCAGCAATTTATAAACTAAGATTAGAGATGTTCTAAAAGCAGCAAAAAAAGAAATAGCACATACTATATGTTCGAAGTCGCCCTGTTATAGATATGACTCCATTACAATATCTAAAAAATATTTTATCCGTATATTTTATCTTTCGTTAGATATTAATTTAGTTTTTTTCACATATTTGAAATACCAAAATTAATTTTAAAAAAAATTGTTTGAAAAAATTATTATGCCTTGCTATTTTATCCGGATCCAAAAACCTAAATCGAAACCGACCTGAAAAATCGGTTTGGCTCGAGTGCTGGTAATACCATTTCACCCCACTAGGTCTTGTGATCTTAGATCCGATTCGGCCTAAATCCGAAACCCGATGGAATATCCGAAATACTCAAAATTTCTAATATATATATTATATATATATGTCTATTTCAATATATTTTTAATATTACATATATTTTTTAAAAGTATTGAGTCTGGGTTTTCAGATGTAGTTTTAGATCTTAGGTAACATTGTAGATTTTCAAAAAATATAATTTGGTTAATCAAATAAAAAATTGGGTACTTTTTATGTATTCGAGTCGGATTTTAAATAAAAATTTGGAAACTTTTAAATATTTTTTGTGTCTTTGATATTGTTTTGGGCCAGAACCGAATAAATCCGACTCGGACTCAAATTAAACCTGAATCGACAAATTTTATTTATTTTATTGGGTTCAATTATCTAAAATCCAAACTGATTTGTATTCAACATAACCCAAAACAAATCCGAAATGACAAATTTTAGTTAGTGTATTAAATTTAAATACTTAAGATTCAAAGGATCCGAATCCAACAAAATCCAACCCAAATCCGATGCTGAGAATCCAACAAAATCCAACCCAAATCGGATGCTGAAAACCCAAATGTCCATGTCTAAAATATATATTGTCTATTTTGGGTTAAAATCGTATATGGCTATTTAACAAAAGAGTATTATTTTTGTCAACATTGACATTTCGTTAGTTCAGGCATTCGTTAATCTGAGCGAGAGTAAAAATCAAAGGCGAGGCAGGGATGAAAATCAAAGGCGAGGCAGAGATGAGAGAGAGGGTGAAGTTGATAAGCATGGAGGGTATCGAGTTCGTGATCGACAGGGAAGCCGCCATGGTTTCACAGACTATCAGAAGCATGCTCACTTCTCCAGGTTCCTGACTTGATCGCAATCCCTGTTCCTCTTCTTCTGGTCTATTACTTGATATCGATGGATTCAATTGCGTGATTGTATTTCGAACCAAATCCAAAGCCGTACCCTTTTTCGTTTTTTTTTTTATGAAAAAACTAACATAAAGTAATGATCTTGCAATAGTGAAACATGTTTCAAGAAACTCTGTTTGTTGTTGTTGTTTGCATTGGTAGGTGGGTTCTAGGAGTCGAAAGATGGAGTGGTGACTTTCCCTGATATCAGCACTACCATTCTAGAGAAGATTTGCCAATACTTCTATTGGTCTCTTCAATACTCCAGGTCCTTTCTCTCTCTCTCTCTCACTTCCTCTGCATTGATCTCTAGAGCATAGCCTTCAGAACATAATCACCAGGTGCATCTATCTAAGTTTCACTAAATAGTGAACTCTTTAGTTCACAATAAAGTTTTCACCTTTAGGAGTCTGTTGTGAATCTTGTGATTGTGGTATTAGGGAAAGTGATATTGTTTAAAATCATGTTTTGAGAATGTATTTGAGATTCATTCTTTCAGCACTCCCCTGTCTGGATCTTTTGTTTCTTCTTATTATAGTTGTATTGTTTTCTCTTACAGAGGCAAAGAGACCGAGTTCCACATCGAGCCTGAACTGACCTTGGAGCTGATGATGGCTGCTAATTATCTTCACACTTGAAAGAGTTTATATGATCTAACATTAAAACTCTTATTCGCACTAGTGTAGTTTTTCTTTATAACCATAAGATGTGAACCCCCGGAGCACTTCGTGTGGATTTTTATAAGTTTAAACGTTTGAAATAAATATGCATTCGGTTCATGTTTAATTGTTGAATAGCTCAGAGTGAAAATTGTCTGCTTTATTTACTAGTTATAACTATTGACTGACCCCAACATCAAAGTTCTTGTGGCCTTATTAGAGCATCTCCAATGTAACATTTCATTTTTTTTTAAATAGAATAATTTCATAATGAAATTGTTTTAAATTAAAAAATAGAGTAACGAACAAAAAAAAAAAACTACTGTTCTATTATCAAGTGGAAAACTGAGTGTAATTAGAGCATTTGTTAGTTCAAACTTTACTTATGAGTAAATTATGAATTGAGGTTGAAAATATTTTTATTAGCTTTCAAACGGTTTAGCAAGCTTTGTAATAAGCAACAAACATTCCGTTTTAATTGTGACTGGTTATGTTGTCTTATCACTGAAAAAGACTCGTCTCCAAACGTCAAAATTACGTTTTGAGGCCTAAGATTAGTCTATGTAGGACTCTTCATGTAAGAATCTGGGACTTGGAGGTTGAATCAAAAGTCTTGTCTTTGTTGGGCGGAGATTGATCTGTTTGTCATTTTTGCAGCAAGCTGATTGGGGCAAGACACTACTCACCGGAGACGCTAGGGATTATTTCAAACAACATGACTAACAATCTGAGCACAAAAGGTATGGTCTTAGATACCAACCTAAATTTGGTTTGTTAAGAACCATTGATTACGTTTTGCTGCACTTGAAACTATATTGAATAAGAATAATGCTTTATATAAATGTTTGAGCTGATTACTATTTCAAGTCTTTAAGAAACGATAATGAAAGGAAGATACCGGGTGCACCAAATTTTGCAAAACACACAAAAAGGAAGGTAATGTCTTGCATAGAAGATATAAAAGATAGCACTAAGGACATGTTTATTGGAAAGTTTCTTAGTAAGGGTTCTTAACTTTTGTAAGAGACGTTTCTTAGTAAGTGTTCTTAACTTTTGTAAGAGACGTTTCTTAACTTTTAACTAAAAAAATCTAAGAACCGTTTCTTAAATAAGAGATTTAAGAGCCGTCAGAACTAAATCGTCTTTCACCCAAGACATAGAATTTGATTATATGATACACAAATGTACAACAAAAAAAAATAATAAAGTGATTTAGAAACAAATATTAACAAAAAAAGAATGTTAAATTTCCTTTTCTTGATATAGATTCCTATATACATATATATATATATATAACAATTCCTTTTATATTAACATTTTTATAATAAGATATTATATCAAATTCGTTTTTGATTTATATAAAAGCAAGTTTGTTTTATTAAACTACATGTTTCAAATATAATATGATACTAGAATTTGACCTGTATATCCGCAAAAGCAATAATAAACATATATAATTATTCACAACACAAGAATGTATTGGATGCACAAACATGCATCCAAATGAATGTTTATTTTCGGTTTTTAGTATGGAGTATTTATGATAGATCAACTCCTTTTAATTGTCTATAATTTGTTGGTTGCTCATATTATCGTTGGATACTAAATTAATTAAAATAATATGATATATAACATATTCGTTAATTAGTAATTTTTAATTATATGAACCATTTTGATGTATTTATTAATTAAAGAATTAATAAGAATGTTTATGTATATTAATAAAACTATCTTTCCAAAGTAAAGTGTTTTATGTCAAATAAATTTCACTTTAGTTTTAATAAAATAGAGAAGTCTATTAAGCTTTTATAAGCCAAATAAATTTTCTTATATGAGGGAAATATTAAATGAAAGTTTAATTATTATATTTTTATAATTCAAATATATATGTGTGAATAATAATAATTATTAAATTATTTAACATATATTTAAAAATAACTTTATATTTTAATAAAATATTTATATTTTAAATTTTGTATGTGGAATGAAATAATAATATAATGAATATATAATATTTAAAGTTTGTATGTCACATTTTAAATAAATTGTTAATTTTGATTTAAAAATTTATTATAGAATATTCAATTAGAGAATAATGGTAACTTTGGTTAGAGAATAATTGTAAGTTTGATTAGAGAATAATCTAACAAAATAAATAATTTATATTTAATTATATAAATAATTATTAAATCACTGGAACAAGTTGTACTTAGTAAGATGAAAGAAATGTTATTTTCAAAAATTTACTTAAGTTTTAATAATATAGATATATGTTTATGTGAGATATATTGCCTTTTTGATAATGAGGTAATTTGGGAACAAATATTAACAGAAAAAAAACAAAGTCAAAATTTCCTTTTGATATTAGATTTTTTGTGTATATATAAAATAATATGGTTTTTTTATAAATAATATGTTTTAAATAAAAACTTGCTATACTTTTATGTTAAAGATATTATATTTTTATATTCTATTTAATTCTGGTTTATATAAATAAATTAGTGTTTATATATAAAAACTGATAGTTATATTTATATTAAAGATATTTCCTTTTTATATTAAATAACTTTGTGATTTATAAAAAAATATTTTATTAAATTATATGTTTTAATTATAAAAATGATATATATATATATATATTTATATTTGTATGAAATATCTTAACTTTTAATAAGGTAGTTTGGAAACAAATATTAACAAAAAATAAAGTCAAATAAAATATATTAATAATAACATTTTAGTAAATAAAATTAATTTTGTAAGACTAGCATTGCAGATGTGAAAATATTACCTTTTTATTAATAAATGATTTGGAAACGAATATTTTTATAATTAAATTAATTTATAAAAGTTATCACTGTAATGAATCATTCTAATAGTTAACGTGAGAGCAAAACATATGAAACTGATTTTTCAAATAATATTATACTGATTTAAACCCAAATCAATTGCTAATTTTGTTTTACCATTTTCCATTTACTACATTTTTATGCTTGTTCAGTAAAAAAAATCAAAAACCAAACAAATATATAATGAGAACTTAATTTTAGGATATGGATGGATCTATCCTCAACAAGTTTAGTTTTATGGGTTGAGTTCAATTATCTAATGGATCCAATCCTTAAAATGTGAACAGAATGTTACAATTTAATAGATACAGATACCAGTATGGTAAACTTGATTATAATTATAACAATTAAAGGCACAAAATCAGAGGAATTGACTTTTTTTTTTTTTTTTTTAGCTTAACCTGGGGTATCCCAGACCTGCGGGCATGACAATTGGCCAACAAGGTCCAGACTAATCCCAAGGGGAAGGAAAGCCCACGGATAGACGCCCCTCCCAGTTTTTCAAATGGGCCGAAATGCATGACCCATATCCGTGTGGTGAGCAGAGGAGGCATGGTAGTTCTCGCCTGGGGAGGATCGAACCCGAATGGTGTCAGCCACCCGAGCCCGTCCCATGCCAGTTGAGCTACCTCATCCGCTCACCACACGGATATATGTATACATCTTTCTTTTCATCTTGATCTCAAGAGAAAGTAAAAGAAAACTGCAGTGACCTTTAATTCAATTTACAGGAAATGGGAAAATTACGAGCACCTTCCGCTTGCCTCCTCTCCTGTCTCCTTGTCCTCTTCTTGAGTTCAGTTTCAGCAGTTACAGATGATCCTCAAGATAGACAGGTATTATTATTATTATTATTATTATTATCATGATCTCTTGTTTCTCCATATGATATGACCATCCGTCATACATGAACATTATGTTGATAAATGATATGATTATGGATGAAGGTGTATATCGTCTACATGGGTTCACTTCCCTCTCGAGCGGACTACACACCAATGTCCGATCACATGAGTATTCTTCAAGAGGTCACAGGAGAAAGGTGTGATTTATCTTTTAATATATGATCCTATAATCATGATGCTTTATAATTAGCTCAATGTTATGAAGATTTTAACACGTGGTATGATAATATACACTCTAGTTCGATCGAAGGTCGTTTGGTGAGAAGTTACAAGAGGAGTTTTAACGGGTTCGCTGCCAGACTCACTGCGTCGGAGGTCAGCCGAGTAGCCGGTGAGTGTTCTTCGATCGAGACGGATCTAATGATTTTAAAAAGGATAAATAACTAAACTATTTTTTTGTGAATTTTCTTAGAAATGGAGGGAGTTGTGTCTGTATTCCCAAACAAAATGTTACAACTCTATACGACTCGGTCGTGGGACTTCATGGGTTTAAAGCAAGGCACGAGGACGAAGAGGAACCCAGCCGTGGAAAGTGATACCATTATTGGAGTCATCGACAGTGGGATCACGCCGGAATCTGAGAGCTTTTCCGGCAAAGGCTTTGGTCCTCCTCCTAAAAAGTGGAAAGGTGTTTGTTCTGGCGGTGAAAACTTCACATGCAACAAGTAATTCTCATAAACTATTTTCTCTTTAATGATTCGTATTGTTGATCTGAGGCTAGAGATGTATTTTAGACAAATACCTAGAAATTAGTTCGAGTTTCAGCATACAATATACTCCCTTTACATTTTAATTGTCGTTTTAATTTTGTGCATACATATTAAAAATATATTTAATTTATATATTTTTTTAAATAAAAAATATTATTTATAAAACTAATCACATTTCAATCAATAAAAAAACACTGAATAATATAAAAATAATATATCATACTGTATAAAAATTAATAAATATCGTTTTAAATTCTAAAATAACAATTTTAGTTAATAACAACAATTAAAATAAATGGAACGTATGGAGTATTGATTATAAAATAAAAGTTGATATTGTGGATCTTGTTTATAATTAAATCTTCAGTAAGTTGATCGGGGCAAGAGACTACACAGACGAAGGTGCTAGGGACACCGAAGGCCATGGCACTCACACAGCGTCCACTGCGGCTGGAAACGCAGTCGCGGGCACAAGCTTCTTTGGGATCGGCAATGGAACAGCAAGAGGAGGCGTTCCGGCCTCTAGAATCGCGGCTTACAAAGTCTGTATCCCGACAGGATGTAGCTCAGAAGCTCTCTTGTCTGCGTTCGATGATGCGATAGCTGACGGTGTGGACATCATCACCATCTCTATCGGCGGTAAAAGGGCGTCCATGTTTGAAAATGACCCGATCGCCATAGGGGCTTTTCACGCTATGGCCAAAGGGATTCTCACTGTTACCGCGGCTGGTAACAGCGGTCCGGATGATAGTACAGTCTCTGCTGTTGCGCCGTGGATATTCACTGTTGCAGCTAGTACCACAGACCGTGGGTTTATCACCAAAGTTGTTCTAGGAAACAACAAGACACTTGTTGTAAGTACCACGTAACACTTTCATTACTACCATCAAAGCATGACAAATCTCTCAAATAGCTCCTTTTAAAGTTTTTATCATAAAAATAACTTTAAAAATAATCAAGATAAATATTTTTATTTTGAAAATTTTAATATATTTTAAGTTTTCTTAAATTTTAAATCTCACTTCCAAACTCCATTTCATAACTCTAAAATCTAAATTAGTTAATCCAAATGGTATAAATGTATTAATAATTTTTAATAAAGTTTATTTTTATCATTTTTCTCCTTGAATACTATTTTAGTGACAAAATCTTTTTAAAATCTATTTTGATCATTATCTCATAAAAATATTTTTTGTACCTTTTTAAAATACTAATGACCGTTGTTATTACCAGGGGAGGTCAGTGAATGCTTTTGATATGAAAGGGAAGAAGTATCCATTGGTGTACGGAAAATCTGCTGCTTCCTCTGCTTGCGATGTGGAAAGCACAGAGTAACTTGTTATACCTGAAAACACCTATCTTAATTGTTGTGATCATCTTGGTTTTCTAATGTGACTTAGATCAATTTTATTTTGTTTTTTTCAGGCTTTGTAAGCCAGGGTGTCTAAAAGAATCACTTGTGAAGGGAAAGATCTTAGTGTGTAGTGGTCCGGGTGGTTTGAAAGTGGTTAAATCACTTGGAGCTATTGCACTCATTTTCAACAGCCCTAAACCAGACGTCGCCTTTGTTCACGCTTTACCTGCTTCTGGTTTACCTGAAAAAGAATTTGAATCTCTTGTCTCTTACATTGAGTCTGAAGAGTAAACCCAATCATGCTTTATACATTTTCTCCTCCCAAGATTCTTCATCTTTATCTTGACATCTCTCTCTCTTTTTTGTTTTGTTTTATCAGTTCTCCACAAGCGGCTGTTCTAAAAACCGAAACAATCTTCAATCGTACACCTCTTGTAATGGCTTCCTTCTCTTCTCGTGGTCCAAACACCATCGCTGCAGACATTCTCAAGGTAAATTTACACCACATATTTTGTAACAACGGTTATGTTTATTTCTCCGGTTTGAGAGAAAAATGGTGGATTATACTTGCAGCCGGATATAACAGCACCGGGAGTTGAGATCCTTGCAGCATATTCACCTGACGGTGAACTAACTTTAGATGACACTAGACATGTGAAGTACGCTGTTCTCTCAGGAACTTCTATGTCTTGTCCGCACGTTGCAGGTGTGGCTGCTTATATCAAAACTTTTTACCCTAAATGGTCTCCTTCCATGATTCAATCTGCTATCATGACAACCGGTAAGAAAAAAAATATATTATTATTTCTCGTCCCACAAGTAACATTGTTGTTACCGTTCTTATATGGTTTATTTACTAATCTTTGCAGCTTGGCCGGTAAATGCTACTGGAACTGGTATCGCATCTACTGAGTTTGCTTATGGATCTGGACATGTCTACCCGACAGCCTCTCTAGATCCTGGACTTGTCTATGAGTTCGACAAAAAAGACCACATCGCCTTTCTCTGTGCTTTGAACTACACGTCAAGTGTCCTTAAGATCATCTCTGGTGAAACTATCACCTGCTCCGAAGAGAAAGAGTATCAAGCAAGAAACCTAAACTATCCTTCAATGTCGGCTAAGTTGTCAAGATCCGATAACTCCTTCACCGTGACTTTTAACAGAACCGTCACTAATGTTGGTGCACCTAACTCTACATACAATTCAAAAGTAGTCCCTGGTCATGGATCTAAGCTTAACGTAGAGGTCACGCCTAGTGTTCTGTCTTTTAAGACGGTCAACGAGAAGCAATCGTTTGTGGTAACTGTTACAGGCGAGGATCTCGACTCAGAACTGCCTTCGTCTGCAAATCTAATCTGGTCTGATGGGAAACACAACGTTAGAAGTCCTATTGTTGTTTATACTGATGTTTATTAATGAGGCATTATCATTTCGCCATAGTCATCTCAAATATATCTATATTGTTGTTGTTATCTTTTAAAAAAAAAATATTACATGTTATTGCTGTATGATGTATTGGCTTCGGTTATATGCTGACGTATTAATACATGCTTTTTATTTTACTTTTTTTGTTCTAATCAACTTGAGTTCTTTAAATATAAAAATGGTAACATATATCACACTGGTTTCCCGTGGAGGGCAAGAAACGTTATTGAATTGGAGAAAACATGCAATATAGGGGAAAAGAGGAGTACATAAGTTACCTAACTTTTAATTTAACTATCATAACTTCTTAATTATTATTTTGGGCATTTGTAGGTTATATATACGTTATGAAAGGGTTACATTAATTTCTTATATAAATATTTTTTTATATTCATTAACTAAACGTCAATATATAAATACTATATCCTTTGCTTACGTTTTGTTTTCGCTATATAAGACCAGTCACTTTGTATCCACCAGAATATAAACACACGTAAAATTTATCTTCTTATTTTAAGAAAAAAAAGCAATGGACATGTTTACTATGTTCTTGTGTTTGTTTATGTTTTTGATGGCCACCTCCGCCCAACCCAATCACGATGGGAGAAAGGTGTTATATATCTTACATATTTTTGACTGCTTTGTTTTTAGTTATAACTTTATAATAGCTGAAGATGGTAATCAAGGGTGGATAATGCAGGTCTACATCGTTTACATGGGAGCATTACCGTCTATCAACGACTATGCCACTATTGAACATTACCATTTCTCACTGGTTCGTAGTGTCACCGGAAAAAGGTAAACAGTTTTCATATCTATGTCCGGGCCTATGGAGTCAGGGTCTCTCGATTAATTGAACCGGCTCATCATATATATATTCTTTATTTCTGCTATTCATAATTTGATTACTTGAGGTGTATATATATTGGTGTATATATATTTACTAATCAGTTACACACCGAGCCTTATTGTCACCAACTACGGGAAGTCCTTAGACGGGTTCGCTGCATGGCTCACTGAGGAGGAAAGCAAGAAGCTTTCAGGTAAAAATACCAATATTTTTTGAAAAAAAAAAAAATCAAATAGTATTAACAGATATGGTTTAATGTGGAAAAAGAATGTTTTAGATTTTTAGGGGTTGTTGTTCAACAGTGGATTTAAAGTTAAATTCTATAAGTTTAAGTCACGTTGCGACTTAGACTCAGCATTTAGCTGAACCAAAATCACCAAACCGAACCCAACCAAAATTATAATCCTTAAGTCCATGCTAAATGAATCAAACTAAAGCTGGGTTTTAAGTCGACTACGTTCAACCAAATGGAACTTTTAATTGCATAACCCAAAATCTTTTAAAATAATTTAACCGAAACTTCACCAATCACCACACCGAATCATAGCCATTTTTGATAAATTTCCATATCAAATTGATTTATTACAAAAAAATGATAAATGTGGCAAGATTTGCCTGAGTTTTGGTTTACATATAACTTTATTCGTTACCTAAAATTTTGAATAGACAAGCTGTCATAAGAGTAAAATGTTTAGTTTGAGTTTATAACTAATGGTAATTTATTTTTTATTATGTTCCTCTCTGCTTGAAATTGTATTATAGCCATGCCCGAGGTGGTTTCGGTTTTCCCGGACGAGATGCTACATCTGGACGAGATCAATGACGGTGGCATACAGTCGGACTAAGAACTAGACATTTGTAACCTGTAGCCATTGATTTTTTGTACTAACTAATCATACTTTGTATGAACTTATCATACTATTACAGATCTAGAATCTTATAGAAGATAAATGAGTATTTCTATTTCACAAGAAGGGGTTGTAACTGTTTAACAGAGCATCTCAAACCCTATTTCATATTTAGAAGTTATTTGCGTTGATTACTTAAATGCATTGACCACTCTGTGTCAAAAGTGAAATAATCTGGGATATAGGTCGATATGCGAGTATTAAAATGAAATTTATCAATTTCTAAAACCATATTTAATGAGTTATATACTAAAACATCTCTGATTTATTCATAAGATAATTACGACATGCAACGCGCCAATTGAATATGACCTCTACGGCTCTACTCCTTTTCTTTTGCAATTTTTCCTGGATAAGTTTGGACATCCACCACTTAAGACTTCATTCGGCATTGTTCATAGTTCTATTTGAGTTCTTTTAAGCTTCTTGTTTTATTATTCTTTAGCAGTGAGGTGACTAGAACTATCAATGGAAAACATTAGCCACCTGGTTAACCCGAAAAAAAAAGTATGTTCCCTTGGAAAGAAGTCTTATTAAGATCCCAGAAGAGATCTTTGTCAGATTCTGTTATTCAGGATGTTAAATGGAGATCTAATTATCTCCATTGGTGAAGTTATTTATTATTATTATGTGAACTTGAGTGATTGTGAAATCGGAAGAATATCAAGTGGGGAAGTCTTTGACTTTGATCAATCAAGATCCAGAATGTGCTTTGAAGCTCTTGTAGTTGTTACATCACAAGAAGACTTGTTGAATGTCTTCTTCTTTTATTCCCTTAGTTCTGATGCTTCATAATTATCAAGAGAGACCACATTCTTTGATTCTTGTGAGATGAGTATAAAGTGGGGAAGTCTTTGACTTCATAATTGTCAGAAGAGACCACAATCTTTACATCCTTTTAGGATTCACGCTGTAATGTATCAGTTGACAAATGTCAATGTTTATTTATGTGAAAATATGTGTATATATATACAAAGGTCAATGCTTATTTATGTAAGCACTTCTGTTTTTGTTTTTGATTACCTATTTATGTAAGTATATACATGAATACTTAGGTGACAATATTTTTGTTTCCACTGAAAGATATATGTATATACTTTTATATGTATATATAATATATATAGGTGACAATATATGTATATATCTATAGAGACAATGGTAATTTTTATGATGCTTTGTAATATATGCGAAAGGACCAAATATGTACAACTTTTTCAAGGCATCTTAGACTTTTTATCTCTAATTTGAGATAATTGTGGTATATGATGAGATATTCTTTCCATAGTCCATGTTCCCTACAACGTGTAAACAACGTGTATCATTGATACTATGCGAGTTAGACAACTTTTTTTTGTAACACAAATGTTTCATTCATATTCTTAATCGATTAGAAAGCAACATCAGATAAATGATGTGCTATCTTACTCGAGATGACTAGAACAAAGCAATAAAGATAGAGACACAAACTTAAACAAGTTTGATAAAATGTCGAAAGAAGTTTTAAAGGTACCACACACAAATAAAATTATAAAGAAATTACATCGTCTTTCAAATTCTTTGAACTTGAGAATAGTCACCGTATATCGTGACGTTAGGCAATACCTCAATTCTTATCGGAATGAGTTTTGTTGTACCTTCCAGGCCCAATTGAACCATTACACAAGATAGCAAACAATATGGAAAACGACAAAGCTCTTTCGCTTCAAAGAAAACAAGAAAAGAGTACCTCTTATGATGAGGAATTCTGATGGGAAGAGTCTCTCCTACGGGTAAGAGGAAAACGGAAGACGATCTCTCATGGCCTCGGCATGAGGAAGCTTGAGTATCACTTGCTAGATAGAGCCGTTGATGAAAAACTTTGCTTGAGCATATTGTTATCTTCAGTGGATACGAGGATAATGGGCCAATCAAATATGATGGCTGTTTGGCACATGTGGCCATGACAGATAAAGATGGATGAGATAACTTCAATATTGACGATTGAATCATTGTGACAGCGGTGAGCAGATTGATAAATTTGGCAAGATTTGACGAGAGAAGAGAAACCATGTTTGGGTAGATACTTCGAACACCAATATTACCGTATAAGAGCCAAAGAAAAATGACGGAAACCAAGCAAACCAGCTGGTCATAAGAATCTAACAAACTAAGACTGAAAAAAAATACGCATGAAGTTGTGAATGTGCATTCAGATCCGGTGATAGGTGATGTTAGTCGAGCAAACTCGTTGGGAACCCTCAACAGAGAGTTAGACATCTATTTTTGTAATTTAAAGAGAATAATCATTTTCACACTATTTTCCTTGTTTTTCTCTCCCGTTTCAATATACATTAATTCTAATACTTTTGAGTTTTTTTTTGTCAATGTATATATGTATTTATATGTTATGATTGCGTAGTAATATTTAGAGAGAAAACATGATTTATAATGTTTTGTTTCTAAGAATTATCATACTTTGGTAAAAAGTTCAAAATACTATACAAACAATTTATGAAATGTAATACCAGTCTATGATAGTAAATTATTGCAAAATTAACTAAGCAATATACTAACTTTCCCTGTAATGTTTCGAACTTATAGACTTGCATTAATTATTTCCGTCAAAGGCTTTTTTGGGTTTTGATCTACCAAGGACAAGAACTAAAATTTAATATATGTGCATGAAACTAAAACAAACTTACATTAGAAACTACTTTTATTGCTTAAAATGTTGGAGATAAACTATTCAAGTATTTTTTAAAAAAAAATTCTCCGAAGAGTTAATGATAATTTGTGAGCCTTCAAGATAAAAGAAGTAAGCGAATAATCTTCATCAAGTGGAGAATTTTTGTGGACCTCATCTTCTCGTATTTGATAATACTTTATTTCCTAAGATAATTATAGATATAAAGCTACATAAAACCAATATAAATAGTATTGTTTTGGGCATATTACCCTTTAAAATTATCTTTAAAAAATCAAGAGTAACCATATCTAAGAAACGGATCAAGATGAACATGCGTGGGATTTGAAGAAGATCAACTTCTTCTTCTGTTCTCTTTTCCACTTTGGCCTTATGTGATCAAGAAGGGTCGGCTACCCTATCCTCTTTTTGTTATCTTTTTGGTTATATACAAGAGATATATCGAAGTCTTTGAAGAATCTCACTGTTTGTGTCCCTAGCCGGAAGTGATAAAGAATCCAATTTTGTCCATATGCTTACAAAAATAGTGGAAAAACTGAAATAAATCGTTTCAAGTCTTTTTTAAAAAAGCAGTGACCAATACGAATGACCAAAAAAGAAAAGATAGCGAAGCTTCTAAATTTCTCTAAAATTGAAACAATTAATGGAGAAATGGAAAAAGAAACTAATGGTCTTTTCAGCATCAAGAAGAGAGAACATTACCCATACTAAGCTTCTTTTTTCTTTACGGATGCTGAACATGATGGCTCCACTATCCCCATAACCTAATCCCTTGTAGCATTATGTTATATATAGCCCCATTGCCATCTTTCTTGTAAATACACAAAACCTTCTTCACTCTAGTTCTCTTACATAAGAAGAATCATAAAGAGAATCTGTTTCAAAGTGATTAAGAGTATAATCTTTGACAGTTACTAATGGAAGGTAAAAGACGAGTAGGATCATCAACTTCTTCTTCTTTAACCGCAGAACTCTTCGGCTCTAAAGATCCTTCCCCGCCATCTTCTTCATCGGGAATCTTTTCATCCATTTTCCCTCATCCTTCTAAGGTCATACTACCTTCCTTTTTCTTCAAACTTTGTCTCTTGAGTCATCAGAATGAATCTTGAAGCTTAACCATCGGTTTCTTGATTTGATTTGTCAGGGTGTTGCAAGAGATGGTCCAAGCTCCAAACATGGCTCACAAGGTCAGTGAATAAAATACTTTCTTCTTTGTTTTGGCTCACTTTTTCGTCTCAAAAGAAAAGGCTTGTTTTTCTAATATTTTGTTTTTCTTACACAGCTCAACGTAGAGAATCTTCAACTGCCCAAGAAGACAGAGTTGAGCCATGTCATCTAAGCTCTTCTCTTTACTACGGTGGTCAAGACGTGTACTCTCGATCCACCACCAACCAAACTTACCCAACAGTGAGTCTTCTTCATAATGTTTACCTAAACTTTGCTAATCGCTTTCAATAAATAAATAAACAGAGGACTTGATTGATAAGAGAAACCATTCTTCAGGTAAGAAACGAGCGTCCAAGAAGCGGAGAAGGCGATGCTAATGGACAGAACTCACAAGATGTTTCAAGAGGAAACTGGTGGCAAGGTTCTCTTTATTACTAAAGAACCAGTTCCTTTTAGTTTCTTTGTAAATCTCTCCACAAACCCATGAAGCTCAAGCCACGTACTAATTATCTACCGAAACAAGACTCAGTATAAATAAGTTTATGCAGAAAATAGATACTTTATTAGGAGTTCGAAGATCAAAAAAAGATCTAGCAAAATTGTATTGAATAGTACTTCTTCTAATCAGCAGTTTCAGCGTTTACTCTACTTATTCTGTCTCATGTTCATGTTCTTGTTCAACATAAAATTTTTTGTAAAGATTTTACAAACGCGTGACTAAACCATACATCTTTTACGTAGAATCCAAAGCCTTAAACATTACCAAAAATGTTTTAGCCTTTACTCCATAATAAACCTGAGACCAAAGCATGTTGGACTAGGACTAATCTTCTTTTTACAAAAGAAAATAAAATAAAACTATCGCATTTAACCACATGCAAGGAATAAGAGAGATGATAAATTGGTGGCTGGGTTGATGAGCATCACGAAATGAGGTTCGTTGATTGATTTCAGATATACATTTGAATTGCGTGCCGTCACAAGCGAAGAAAAACGGCGAGACGTTGACCTGTGAGATTAAGCTTAAGACGACGACGTTTGCAGAAAACATAAAAATCAACGCCGTTGCCGGGTCACCCGCGTGACAGGCGGGAATACTTACCACTATACTACAAAGACTTTGTTGTTTGGTATCATATTTAAGAATATATATCTAATAAACCTGGCCTTCACAGACAATGTGACAAGTATATACGTACAGTTGTATAGATCATAGATGAACAATTTATTTTATCTACGGCGATGCCTGAAAAGTTTCTAATAAAAAGGTATTCATTATTTCAGCCATTAAAAATATGTCAGCGTTAGAAGTTTGATTATCCCTTACTCAAAGTCTAATTTATATGGTTAATGGTTGTTAGATAAAGGCTTTACCATAAAGGGATATTAGACCTACTTTCTTGAAATAAAATGATTATTAGCGAGTAAAACGTTGCAGAATCGGAAGAGAAATTAATATATTTTCTCATATAAAATGTAAAAAGCAATTAGCTAGTGGTTAGTAGGCACTATTTATAGTAGTTATATAGTTATACCAAGAAAAAGTATGCATACTTACGTTTGGTCAGGTCTTTAAAGGTGACCTAATCTTCCCTAACAATTGTTACTTCAAAACATCGCATAGAAAAAAAAAGAAACATATACTATATCTTGTCTCTGAATCAAACATCTCAACCTGCATTTGTTGACTTAAACCACAATATTAATCCCAAATAAATAATTTAAACGGTTAAACCAATATGATATGTAACTCCGTATGGCTAGTATATATATATATATATATCATGGAGACTCTGTTTCTATTAAAACAATAATAATAACAGTGCGAATCTAACACATTTACTTGTTTTCAAAAACTGGTCTGAGATAAAAATCGTATATTATATATGGTTGACGATCATAAAAATATATATGTCTGTAATGGTTGATATCGGAATCTTAATTTAATTGGTATCAATCTGGTTATAGTTAGCAGACTTCAATAATTAGATGTTATAATATCGTGTGTCCTACCTACCAGAATGTGAGGGATACACGACACATAACTTATAGCTAGTACTAGAAGTTAGACTGCGCAATTGTTTTTAAATTTAATTAATTTCACACTACAAAAAAACATCGTGATTCTGAGGGAAAAATTCGTCGGTATGTCGTCGGAATTAAGGAATTCCGTGGATATACCGACGACAACGGTCGTCAGAAATATCTCCTCGAAATTTCACATTTCCTCGGAATTTCTTCGGAAATTTCCGAAGAAATTCCGAAGAACGAATATTCCGTCGGAAATTTCCGAGGAACCGGTTTCGTCGGAAATTTCCGAGGAAAGTAGTGTTCCTCGGAAATTTTTGACGAAACGTGGTCCTCGGAAATTCCTCGGAATTTCCTAAAATATGATTTTTTAGTAAAATTATAAATTATTTTATTTTTAATTAAAATTCGAAAATATAAAATAAACTTTTAAATTGAAAATATATTAGATAATAGTTAGAGTTGTACAAATAAAAAAAGACATTCAGAGTTTTCAAAAAAAAACTTCGGGAACTGCTCGTTCGGGTACATCCTCCTCATCATCTCCATCATGCGCTCGTTAACCCTTCTCGTTTCCTCCCATCCATTTTCTTGTTCCGCCATTTTCGCCTCCAACGCAGCTATGCGGTTATCCTTGTCCTGCAGCTACTCCATAATCATCACAAAAAAAATTCATAAAATATTAAAAATAACTTTATTAATTTAAAAAAAAATTTAAGCCACAAAAAAGGTTTCAGTAATATAAAAAACATTTTAATAAATAGGAAAATACTTTATTAATTTAAAAAATAGTTTTAAATCACAAAATAAATTCAGTAATATATAAGACCTTTTAATAAATTGGAAAAAACTTTATTAATTTAAAAAATATGGTTTTAAATCACAAAAAACCTTTTAATAAATTGGAAAATACTTTATTAATTTAAAAAATAGTTTTAAATCACAAAAAAAAATTCAGTAATATAAAAAACCTTTTAATAAATAGGAAAAAACTTTATTAATTTAAAAAATATGGTTTTAAATCACAAAAAAACCTTTTACTAAATAGGAAAATACTTTATTAATTTAAAAAATAGTTTTAAATCACAACAAAAATTTCAGTAATATAAAAAACCTTTTAATAAATAGGAAAATACATTATTAATTTAAAAATAGTTTTAAATCACAAAAAAATTATAATTTCCGAAAATTAAAATTTCAGAAAATTAAAATTGATAATTTCCGAAAATTAAAATTTATAAATCAACAACTACAACAACAACAACACAATCAACACAAAAATCAACTAATTCCCCTATTTACCAATCACCCTAACAAAATCACAATCTAAAACATCTAAAATCCTTAAAACTAAGTTCAAATCCTAATCATAACAACTAAGGATGATGGGGATTAAGGACTTACATGATTTGGAATGAAATAGAGGAGATTTGAGGAGGTTTCGCGGCTGAGAATCGAGAGAGAGGGGGGGGGAGTTTTCGCGGCGGCCGATAGGAAGAGAAGAGAAGAGAAGAGAAATGAGGAAAAAGAATTCCCTAGGGTTAATAAAACCAAATATTCCGACGGAAAAGGGGTCCTCGGAATTCCGTCGGAATTTATTAATTTAATTTTCGCGAAAATGTTTGGCGGTTTGAGTTCCCGGGTACTAAAAATTCCGAGGAAATTCCGACGGACATATGTTCCTCGGAATTTCCTCGGAAATTACTGAGGAAATTCCGAGGAAACATTGTTTGAGGTTTCAAAACCTAAACTTTTGATACGGTAAATCATTCATTGAACAATTTGATAGATTGTCAATGGATAACATGACAATAGATGCCTATAAACCATGAAATTAAACAATTATTAAAACGAGTACACGTATTGTCGTTTCTGTTCATTAAAGTGTAAAGTGTTTATGTTGTAGTTTAAGGATTTCGTTTATACAATCGGAAAAGTGTCTATAATTTGGGTACACACCATTTTTTGAATTCATAATCAATTCAAAACACTAACAAGGTTTATACAAGTCTTATTCAATCCGTAAATCGCTGTTTTCGGTTCCGAAACCCTGTTTCGTCGGAATTTCCTCGGAATTTCCGACGAACGCTTGTTTTCCTCGGAATTTCCTCAGAATTTTCCGAGGAAATTCCGAGGAAATGAAACCCTGATATCAAATCCCTGAAATTCGATTATTACATTGAATTTTTCCGAGGAAATTCCGACGGCAACGGCTAGTTCCTCGGAATTTAGTCAAATCCCCAATGGCTATCTAACGGCTATAATATATCCTCGGATTTTCCTCGGTTTTTTCCGAGGAACACACGTTCCTCGGAATATCCTCAGAATTTTCCGACGGATCTACACTTCCTCGGAATTTCGTCGGTATATTCCGAGGAAATTCCGAGGAATCACGAAATTTTTGGTTCCTCGGAATTTCCTCAAAATTTCCTCGGAATATTCCGAGGAACTCATTTTCTCTCGGAATTTCCCTCAGTATATTAATGTTTTCTTGTAGTGTCATTGGAAAGAAATGAACTTAGTTTTTTCAGTCAATCTGATCATGACAAGTTTTTTCAATGTAGGAGTATCTTTTTAGTTAGTTTCATCTGTATTCTTACAATTTTGTAGTTTTCCTTGTAGTTAATTGGATATTTGATTAGTGAAATAAAAATGTAATAGATTTTAACAAAATCAGATAATTGGTACTTTGTACATATGGGATAAAAGACCATAAATATGTTAAATATCTCTTCAGAATGACATATTGAGGATTGATTTACCATGGTTGTTGAAAAACATGGTTCGAGTTTTCCACTTCGAATCAAGTTATGTCTAAAAGATATAGATGCGTTGATTAGCAAGAAATCCCTACTTTTACAGCCTCTATATTCAAGCTGAGAATTTCTCAAATTAACCATAAGAAACTATAAGTTTATATAGCCGAGGACATGATAATTTCAAGAAATACACGTATGTAAAACTAGTTCAGCAATGAGTGGTAGAGTGGAGCTCCATCTTTCTTCACTTTAAGATCAAAGTATTGTATGTGGTTAATATAAGGCTAGATCTAAGCACAACCGTATAAAATATCGATGTTGGTTTCCAAAATATTTATAAGTTATATTAAACCCTCAAAATTATGAAAAATATGTTATAATTTTTTTAAAAGTATTTATAGCCTTCGAAATCTAAGTATGACCTATTTAACTAGCAAGAATTGCTTTCTTTAACGTTCGGTTAGATAACTGGCTAAAGCCAAAAACCATATCTTCCAAGACTTATATTATTGGCTTCGCTATCGAACTTGTAAAATTGGTTGCATTATTTTTAACAGTTTTAGGGGGTTTTAGTGGGAGTAAAGTTTATTGAGAGTTTATCGATTTTAAAAGTTGAGATATTTGTTGAACTTGGAATGATTTGTAAATTTTTTGTATATTATGGAAATTTAGAAAAATAAATTACTATAAAGGTTTTAAGAATTTAAGGATATATGTAATATTCTTAAAATCTTGTTCTATGAGTTAAATATTTAAGAATACAACTCTCAATAACACTAACTTTAATAGATTTATAGAATCATTAAAATACAAACTTTTTGAATAACAAATGATTTTATACAGAATTATAAAATCATCATCCCAATAACAATAAATTTTAATAAGAATTTAAAAATCTATAAACCAATAACACTAAACTTTTAAAAATTTTAAAATCATTATGAATGTAAGGCCCACTAACATCCCCTTAAGGTTTTGTTTAGTCGTGAAAAATGTTTAAGAAAAAAAAAAGATTATTACAAATTGTGTACGTTATTTTTGAATTTTTTTTTACTAGTTCAGCATATTATATAAACAACCCAAGAATATCAGAAATCCAAAGCAAAAAGTTCAGAGATCCAAAAACTTCCAAGTTTCTATATAGTTAATTTGGGACATATACTATCATAATGAAAAAAAATGTCGCCTAATATATTCCCTCTATTTTTATCTCTATATTTTCTTCTAAAATAGAAGATCTCTAATATAGAAACGAATTTGTTCTAATGTATTCTTGTATAATATAATTTCTTTATTTATAAAAGAAAATAAAGAGATAATATTTTACCTCTAAATATAGAGGTAAAAAGTAATAGTCCTCTATATTTTCCTCTAAAATACAAAAAACACTATTATAGGTCATAAATTAAAATTAAATCACATTATATAATAGAGATCTCTATTTTTAAAAAAAATATAAAATATATATATATAGAAATATACATTATAAATACTCTAATTGGCAGGTAATGAGTGTATAACATTATTACTGTCTAGCTAGAACTATCACATATTAGCTCTAAATGGTAGCAAATTAAATTGATTACATTGTTATAAGAGAAATGTTTATAAACACTCACCTAAAATAGAAGTTTGACAAGGCCAGCAAGCTTTGAGGTCTCTATCAAATTGGTTCTTTAGTTCTTTGGGTATGAAGTTTCTTCAAATTCACAAACAAATTTTCTCAACTTGTTTGTGATCGTTATCATCGGAACATCTACTTCGGTTCCATCAACAAAACTTCTGGCTTAAGCTTTTGTCTTCCCGTTCTTAAATTCTTTGTAGATTTGTAGTTTACTTCTATCTTATGGTTTTGGAAGAAATGTTCTTTGCTAATTTATGCAATATCTTCATGTTATTAATATAATTAATATACTCCATTTGATGACAAAAAAAAAATTGTCATAAATAAATGCATTCATATTGAAAAAAAAAGAAACAATTACATATATGTATTTTTTTTTCTTTTTAAAAAAAATACTATATAGCTTTCCTTAATCCTTAATCTCTCGTGACTCGCAACAATTGGCAGGTGATGGTAACGCCTTCTCCTTAAAGCTGTCCATCTGTACGGTCTTCTTCTTCCTCCTCCTTTATATATCTCTTAACTCAACACTTCTCTCTCTCTCTTGTTAAAGTTCGTTTGTTCTGTTTCTATCCATCCAAAGATATTTTCTCTGTTCTTCTAGACAAAGATTCATCAAACATGGAATCTACTGAACTGCAAGACATAGATTTCTTTACCTCCTTTTCCGACCACACAAACTCAACTTTCTTCACTCCAAACACAAGCTCCCTCCGATCCGACTCCGTATCCGAAGACCCGGATTCACCAAACGAAGAAGAAAAAGAAGACGAGTACGTTGCAGAGTTGACTCGTCAGATGACTAACTATATGCTTCAAGATGATGAAAAGCATCACAAGGTACACAACCTTCTTTTCTTGAAACACAATAGATTCGATTCTTTTCTCTTTTTTATTTAATTCTTTTTATTTTTTGATCAGTCTTGTAGTGGTAGTAGTGGTGGTGGTGGCTCTGGCTCTCCACAATCTACTCTTTGGTCACCTTTTGCCTCCGGTTACAGCAGCCCCATCGGTCCTTCACGAGAACCATCTCCGCCGTTAACTCCGGCAACGGCCGTGGAGACAAAGCCTGTTATGATACCTTTTCAATCAAAACAAGCTTTAATCGATGAGCAGATTCGATCTATTCAAGCCAACGTGAGCTCATGTTTTGTCATTTATTAATCTTCTTTAAAAAAAGGTTATATAATCAACGGTTTAGAATCAACCTTAACGAAAAGAGTTTCTTTAGCACCGTTAGATGTATTATTTTTTTAATAAAAAGTTTGATGTTATTTTCTTGTCTATATAGTTCCATAAGATGAAAAAGGAGAAAGAGAAGCAACGTAAAGATGACGTGTTAGGAAACAAAGCAAGGAGCTACCACCACCAACAGAGACCAAGGTCGGGCGTGAAGGCGGTGTTCGTTGACGGGTCAGGTTCGAGGACCAGGTCGGGTGGAACTGGAGTGTTCTTGCCGCGTAGTCATGGCACTGTCGTGGAGACACGCAAGAAATCAGGTTAGAGCCAAATAGTTATGTCATATTAATTTATCATTATCAAAAAATCTTTATTGGTTTTTAAAAAGGTTACGTATGATAAAGGACAAAGATAATCAATTAAAGATTGAATGACGTCGTCTAAGTACTTTGAGATTCCTACTTTGTTTTTGGGGAGTTGACAAAATGGGAATCTTGGGTATATACATTAGATAATTTCATAAAATTATCTCCTTAATATACACCACTGAATGTTATGTTTAAATTAAGAGTGTGTAATTCTTTTTCTGTGGTCGACAGATGGATATGATTTTATGTTTTGATAATCTTCTTATCATCTAGTCAAAACGTTTTTTTTTTTTTTGAGTAATTAGAAGGATTCAAAAGTTGTGACATGATTGAAATGGTTAAAGATTAGGTTGGGTTAGTTTAGCTTATTGAGTATCAATCATCTCAAGCTCAAAACTCAATTATTTAGGACAACTATATAATAATAATCTTTCTCTTACATTATTACATTATTTGACTGAGTAGATTCCAAAGATTCCTTCTCACCTATTAATCTCTTTTTTCTTATATAGATTTTGTGTGGATGTAGAGTTGACAGATATGCCCTCCTGAATTAGAATCTTGCCTCAAGTGATTGGCCCCCATTGTTAGTCCCTTTCCATTTCACCAAAAATAAAACCATATAGGTTCAAAAATCATTATCATTAGTTTTTTTTTCTTTATGACCCACTTGTTTCATTCAATAAGTGAATTATAATCTAAGATAACCTTAGATATTTTATTCATCTCGTGATTCCTTATCATGTCACCGTTCGATCATAAATACCCAAGGCTATAGGCGAACCACATAGTGTAAACTTTTTTTTCTTTCTAAATATAGTATTATATTCGTTTTGAAATTGAATAGACACTTAAAAGTCTCGTACCCACTTGTAAATTAACAAAGGTTGTTATATTCTTTAAACACAATGAGTTATACATAACATAGCAATGTTAAGAATCTCTGATTATTTCATTTACAACTCTTAACCGTTTTACCCAATCTAGGAGTCGGTGGGTTTGTCAACAAATATGATCGACCTTTTCTTGATAAAAAAATATATTATATGAATCATTTGATTTGATTTGATTTGGCTTAGATATTGGTGGGGTGGTGACAATTCACTATCTGTTGTACTGTTGTTATTAAGATTTATTGTCGTTCTATGAAACTGATGTCTCAACCAAACAGTTTTTTTGAAGTTATTACTCTGGATTAAGTACAAGTCCGGTTTAGTTTGGTTGAGATGTGGATTTAGTTTGGTTTTGACTTTGTGGTTGAAAATAAAATTGTTGCAGGATGCTCAACAGTAATAATACCAGCAAGAGTGGTTGAAGCCTTGAAAGTTCACTTTGACAAATTGGGTGTTCCTTCTACATTCTCTTCTGATATCCCTCCTTTTCATGGTACCAACCCCACCTATCTTTCTCCTTTATTCAATTTTCATGTTCTACTATTCTTTTGAGTAAAGTTATGATTTACATTAATTATATACATAAACAGTACAAACCCTCTCAAAATTTTGAATCTTTAAAGTTGATTTGTGAGAAATTCATTACCGATTTTTTTTTTTTATAAACATATGTTAAAGTATTATTTTAATTAATAACTTAAATTTTTTATTTTAATTGTAATTGTTGATTTTTTTTTACCAAATAGATGCTTTGTTGGTGTCCATGAAGAACATAAACAACAAAAGTAGTTCATCAACTCGGGCCCAAAGTGGACCACCGTACATGGTGGAGACGTCGGCAGAGAGCCACCAAGAACCACCGGCGGATTTGCCACATGAATGGACGTACTGATCGAAACATTGGCACATGCCCTTGTTTGCTGAAGTTGTAGGTTTCCAAAAGGTAATGTTTATAGTTGGGTTAAAAATATGAAATAAATAAAAAGCTTGAAATATTCATAATTTTTTTTGGAAATATGTAGATTTAAATCGGGGGTGAATTTGTTCTTTTATTATTGGTAGTTCCATTAGCTGGTTCAGGTCAAATAAATAGTTCTTATGATAAAAGAACAGTGAAATATGCATATATATATATATGCTTATATATTGCATGTCTATTGTAATAAAAGGGATGTGTTGTATTAGTAGGATTCCTTGTAATAAAAGCATCGCCAGTGTTATGAAAATAAAATTGATTTTATTATTACGCCTTAGTTCTTACATCTCCTTCCTTTGGTTGAACTCTCTTGTTTACAAACTGCATTTCTAGAATCGTAGCCCTGGTTTTTCAATAATACTATTCCTCCATTTCAGTATACATGATGTTTTAAGTGATTTTTGTTGTTTCATAATAGATGTTGTTTTCACATATCTAAATAATTTTATCTTGTCAAGAACTATGTAACTAATTAGATTTCTAATATTTACATTTATAATTAAAGAAATAAAAATTTAATATCATTTTTGAGAAAAATAGATTATTAATATGTGTGTATTGGTATAGAACATCACCTAATAAAAAAAAAGTGGAGGGAGTATTAGTTTGTAGTTCTTTTGCAAAATCTAAGATTATCTGCGGAACGCGTATGATGTATTATGGAATGTGAAAAGATATGACATGCTCGCGTATGATGTATGGAATGTGAAAAGATATGACATGCTCGCGTATGATGTATGGAATGTGAAAAGATATGACATGCTCGTGGCCTCGTGGGTGGTCTTAAATCCGCCGACTTATCGTAATGTGCAAGAGTGTTGTTGACTTATTCTTTCTACTTTATAAGGTTCATGTGCACTCACGGTTTGTCATTTATTCATATTAATTCTAAGCCATTGACGGTGTACACAATACTTTTGCCACTCGTCTGATGTGACTTCTCTTTCATTTTTTTGTTTTGTTTACTGAGACCGACAGTTTACATATGGGGTTTAGGTATTCGTGCTACAGCATACAACTTTATAAAACTAAAATGATACTATTGCATTTAGAAGTGAACCGACTATGATTGAAATACGATTATTTAAACTTACGACCGACTTGTGTAGTAGTTTTGTTTTCGAGTTAGAATCATGTTAGTTTACTGATTTCCGAAATCTAGTTATCAACTTTGTTGGACTCTGTAATTCCAATATAACTCAATACATTAGATACGTTTAGAATTTTGTTTCTGGCACCATATCAAATACTAACTAAAGTTTAGATTGATTTATATATCAGACGATGATTGTTTACATTTTTCGTAAATGGAGCCGGCAGTAATATCAAGCTTTTAGTCAAAAAAAACTTGAGAATAATATCCCAACAAGCGGGTTACCAAGGCTAGTTAAGTAGGCTAAAGGAAGGTAAGTTAAAGGTTAGTTGAGTTCCGGTTAAAGGTTGCCAGTTTCATATCATCAATTTTACGGAGCAACAAACTTGTTACATGTTATGGTGATCACTGATCATGGATTATAGCACCATCTGTTGCTATATATCTTCTGTTAGATTCGGATTTATTATGAGTTTCCAACTTAAAACCAATTGGTACTAAATAAATTGGTTTAATTTTTTATATATTTTTTAATGTCACATTGAATATCCGATGTGGGATATATATCCTCAATATCTTCTTTTTCACATTGGTGAACCGTCTTTAGTCCTTTCTCTTAACCGTCATGTTAAATAACCTAGGACATCATGGTGTAAGTTTGTAGAGATACTTGTGTTGAGCAACGAGTTGCGTGTAGGCCACTGTTATCAACACCCACACCACCACGACACATGTTTTTATAAAATCTCTCTAGTAAAACTGAAACTCCAAATTCCATGTTTAATGTTGTAAAGTCTGATCGCCACTCAGCGTAAATGCGTATGCAACAAATATTGGAAACTGTATGGAACACGGAACACCTTTTTAAAAATACATACAATTTATGTAATGAGCCGTATATAACCGATATACCGTGATCTACGAAGCTCTTTTTTTCCATTTGGGTTTACACACTGACACTTCTTTTTCTTCTAATTTTTTTAGCTTTTCTATATGAGATATTTCTCTAACTTATGAGATATTACTCTTTTGGTCGTCAATAAGATGGGCTAGTGGGAGTTGGGACGAACACAATCTTTTTACACAAGCGATTCCAACCACTCCTTATAAGCACTACTTCTTAAATGATTTTTAACTGCGCCGTTTAAAGGTACGTACGTGCAGCTAGTAACCAAACTATATAAAGAACTTGTCCCTATCTGCGCATTCAACCTCACAAAATGAAAATGAAAATCAAAGAAATTCCATATATATTTGGGAAAATTATATCACCTTAATATATTTTCATCTAAGAAAAACAACTCTACACATTTGAGGAGAAATTTCCCCCAACATATTATATATATATATATATATATATATATATATATATATATTTCTCCAGGCCCATGGCATCTTTTCTGGCTTGTATATATCCAAATCAGTTTTCCCTAAATATCTGCTTAATAAATTTTCTTTTGAAACACAAAAATTTGCTTAATAGATATTTGATTTTTTTTAACATGATATACTTGATAGCTCGGTATTGACAAAATCAAAACAGACGAAAATCTTAGAAAACCAATAGTAAACACGAACAAACATCTAACTAATTGAATGAGTAGTTTGAGTCCTTACCAATCGCAACTTCTTGCTCAAACTCTGACTTCAGTTAACCCAAAACCAAAAGTAACAAAACTAAATTAAATAAATACAGAAAATAATAGAAATCGAATCATCGTCTGTTTGGTAATATATTGAATCAAAATAAACGTAATTATATTTTAGACCAAAATAAGAAAATAAAATGAGAATAAACAACTAACTCTTCAGATATTTTATTTTCTTAAACAATGATTCATATTTTATTTTCATTATTTAAACGGAGGAAAAACAAAGCCTACAGAGAATCAATCAACAATGTGACTGAACTTCGGTGTGATTGTTACTACCAGTGTCCTTGAAAGACCTACTTCCAAAAATCATAAACCCTAATCCAAAACCAGCCATTGCAGCCAAGAAGACTCCTCCATTGAATGACATCACTGCCAACATGATCAGATAAGACAAACCAGCCCGCACGGTGTAAACCAACGTCTGGACTAGCCCGCCGCCAAAGCTAGCTGGACCGGCTTTCATGATCCCGCATCGCGACATCCACTCTGACAATGCGGAAACCACGAAAATGGAGGCTAGGCAGACCCAATACATGGTCAGACTGGTCCCTGGCCATCCATCGAATAGAACCTCCGTACGTGTCCCCCAAAAGAAAGTCATGTGCATCATGCCACCGTGATGACGGCGGCGATGTTGGAAAAAGGCCGACGGTGAAGGTGCCGGAGCTGCATGAGAAGATCCACCCATCATGCCGTTCATATTCTTTAACTGATGTGAGGGTTTTGTTATTGCCCTGTGAGCGTGTGGGATAATTTATAAGGGTTTTGTGTTTGGGTTGGAGTTTGGTGTGTAGTACAATGTACATTTTACAACAACAATGCGATAATCTTGTTTATATTAAAATTGTACTTTAAAGATATTTAGTTAAGTGTTAAGATGAAGTGAAAAGAAAAAAAAAAAGATATTTAGTTGAGATTATTTTTCTTCTACCTTTTCCAAGTCTAAGAAATGAAATTTGAGGAGGTAAACCCAAAAGATGTGGAAATCTAGAATATATTCTTTGGAGACGATTCTTCTTGTTTCTAGCTTTACCGTTAGAGCAGATATGTTCAAATAGTTGAAAGTGTTAAATAAAACAAATTCTAGTAAATTTACATACTCACAAACATTTTCATAGTATTTACAACAAATTCTTTTTATTGTTTTAATTATCATATATATGGTACTTTATTTATGCAACTAACAAACTAACTTTATTGGGCTTAATAGTATCTAATATATTAAAACAGAGTTCTATTTTTTATCTACTTATAAGTAATCTAGGCTGGACTATTACATTTTTTAATTTATTATTTATTTTTCTACAATTAACTTAATTATTATTAAATATATATTATATCTAACCAATTATTTTAATACTTTCAAAATAATATATCTAAAAAATATATTCTTAAATATCTTTTCGTAAGATTAGATTTTAATAATATCTTTTAATATCTTTTATTTAAAATGTAAATATACATTTGTTTTTAAATAATAAAGCCATTATTAATATTAACTATATTTAAAAACGAAAAATTATTCATTATTCATTTATATAATAAAAAAAATCTATAATTATATATATATATAATTTATATTCATAATTAAATTACTACACCAAATAATAAATATAAAGTAACATAATTCATTAATTAATTATTTATAAGTTATAAAATAACAGAATAAATTATATTTATAAATTTTACAACATACTTCAACTTATTAAACAATAATAAACTACGATATATGAACTAATAAATCATTTCATAAGTTAATATACATATTTAAATTAAAATGTTAAAAATAATTAATATATTTCTCATATATAATACGAGTATTATAACAATAGTTAATTTGTATAATAATGTTGAAAAACTATAATAATAAAATAAAACTTTATGAATATTTAAAATTAAAAATTTGTATAATAATATATGAAGCAGGTTATATAAATTAATTATCTTATTTTCATAAAATTATATTAATGTAAATTTTATTTTTATTATATATAATTCAAAACAAATGTTTTAATAAAAAGATACACATGTATAAGATTTCTAATTTTGAGTAAATAAATATTTGAATAAAAATTCATTTCGCTTTAAAAAGTACGGGTCAAAATCTAACAATAAATATTAATATTTCATCAAAATCTAATAAGAAATATTAAAATGTGGGTGAAAATCTAATAATAAACATTAATATTTGATCAAAATCTAATAAGAAACATTAAAGTGTGGGTCAAAATTCATCTCACATTCATGTATATATTTTTAATTTAATATGTATCCTCTCGAATATTGATCCATTACGCTTACAATGCGGATCAAAATTCATCTCACATTCATGTATCTATTTTTAATTTAGTATGTATCCTCTCGAATATTGATCCATTATGTTTATAATAAAATGATAAATTACTTTGACTAACTTTTGTAAAATAAGAGAATAACATTCATAATATATATCCACCATTCATCTAAACATTTATAAATTAGAATACTTTAAATATGAAAATTTAAGTCAAATTGTATTACATAATGGCCACCCATAGGTTCAACCAGTAGTCGGGTCCCAAATTTTTGCGTATTTGTGGATTTTATAAAAAATTTAAATAACGAGTTTAAAGAAAAAAACAAACCGGACTCCATATAAAGTCACCAGTTAGTCAGTTTAACCGCGAGTCCGGGTCATGACCCGAAACACTGGATATAACGCTTCTTTTGTAACATTTAAATGTAGATACATAATCAAAAATGCAAATTTATGTCATATAATTTGGTTTGTGTCGAAAATAATCCCGCGCTTTAAAAGCGCGGATCAAAATCTAGTTTTTTTTTTAAATGATCGTCTTGAAGCAAAATTAAATTGTTTCAGCATGTAACAATCGAGTCAGGTGGTTTTTAAATAATGTAAAAAACAAAACTGAACCTTTTTTTTTTTTTTTTTGGGTCAAAACTGAACCTATATGGCTTTGATTTTCATAGAAACACTGGTACATGTATTATGGGCTGAGACAAAAAAAAAACTCAAACAAGAGTACTGAAATAAGCCCATTGAAAATAGTCCTATCTGTGAGGCAATATGTAGAAAGGAAAGCGATATGAGTATAACCTGGATTTCTTGTTATCAATTTCTCATATTTTAAATAATATTAATGATTAAGTTATAGGCTCATTAATTAACAATTCTTTTTCAATGATTTATGTGACACAAATGAGGAAAATTACACAAAATGAACCGACATTTTTTTTGAAAATTCACGTATAGTAATTCTATTTGCATCACATTTAACCGTTTTATGAAAATCTGAAAATTGAACTATTCTAAAATCTCATGAAGTTTTTTCCAAAATTGCTGATAAATCACGCATTTTATAGAATTATTGAGGAAATTTTATTAAACTACTCAGTTAAAAGGGAATTATTCAGAAAAATTTAGGGGGGCTTATTGAATTAGGAGTTTGAAAAAGGTTTTAAAATTTTAAGATTTAGAGGATTTTGTTGAATTCAAGGATTTCGATGGAGGGTTTTGCTTAATTCAAGGAGTTTGATGGAAATTTAAAAGGAGAATTTGGTAAGATCTTTCTAATATTTTAATAACCATTAAACTACAAAAAACGTAATTTGTTTGTTAGGTTTATATTAAAATACATATATATTAGGAACTTATCAATAATATTCTGCCAAAAATATACTTATGTTCCAACCTTTTAGTTCTGCTAAACAAGTGAATCGACTTGAATAAAATCCCTACAGTAACATAGTTGCTACTTGCTGTTGTGGCTTTCACTTCGAGAACTTTTTGTTTGTTTCAATAACCAAACAGAGAGAAGATCTTCAAGGTCTGTTGAATTCTCAGAGTTTGAGCACATTGCACTTACATAGACTCATGGACCCAATAATTTGCTTGATGATAAATACTCAAACTGGCCTGAAATCATTTTAAGATTAGTAACACATTTTTTGCTGAGCTGATGAAGCCCGCACGAGAAGTAAGGTTTGTTAGCTGAAGAGGTATGTTTCCATGTAACATATTATGCAAATGATCAAGGTTTAAATGTCCATCAGCTTTGAGAAGCTATCCGGTACAAAGCTCGACAAGAGATTGCAAGATAGATTCATGGCTCGTAGTTTTGAGAGTTCTCCAAGTTCTGATGGGATAACACCACTTAATCCATTGAAAATGAGCAAAAGCAGCAAATTAAAAGAGTTGTTGTTTTCAGTCGCTGAAGAAAAAATTAAAGAATTGTTAAGGAGAAATAAAGGAGATAAAAAAAATCTCTGTTTTTTTCTGCAACGACACTGCCGGATCTCTTTAATTTTTTGATTCCTGTGTTTCTTAAATGTTTACCTGAGTGATCAACTTAGAAGAAAAAGTGTGAAGAAATTTTATCCCCCAACTTTAGTCGCTGCAATAAAGAAGCGAACATGGCCATAATCAACCTTTCCTCTACTGAATTCAGATTCTTCAGTGTAAGAATCATACCTTGTTTTTCTGCAAACTGATATCAGCGAGGAGGGTCGAGATAGTGAGACGTCGCACATCGTCATCTTCTCGTTGAAACCTTCGCTGTTAGCTCATCATAAGAATCATCTCTCAGATCGATGATGATGAGAAAAGTTTGAGATGATTCTCTTATCTCTGATACGTTCCCTTGTTGTCAATATGAAATAATGGTTTTTCTTAAATTTCATCTATTTAGATGGTATTCTTTTCTATTACATTTGAAAGGTAAATGATAGTTTTTAATAATCCAAAATAACTTTTGATAAATCTCACTGATGAAATCCATATTTTTCAATAAGGGGTGATTTAATAGGGGTTTTGTAAATCTTACATCCAATAAGGGAGGATTTGTAAAACTTTTTATAAATATCTAATCCAATAAGGGAGGATTTGGCAAAAACCTTAAATTTTATGAAATCCCTAATCCAATAAGCCCCACTTATTAAACTACTCAGTTAAAAGGGATTTTACACAGATTAAAAAGAATTCTCTAGCTTTGACTAACAACAGTTGCCAATAATATTTTGAAAGATGAGAAATTGTTAAAAATACCACTTTACTTGTAATACTTTTTAAAAATACCTTAATCACTTTTACTTTTGTTTTTTAAGAGAAAAACACTATTATAACATTTGAGTTAATTAATCTAAAACTTAGGGTTTAGAGTTAAGGGATGGTGTAGGGTGGGGGTAGGGTTTAGGAATGTAAAATTTAGAATTCTAATTAATTTTAAAAAAATTATCTCTTAAAAAAAGGTATTTTTTGAAAATATCTCTTTAATAATGGTAAAAATGAAAAATAGTACAACAAAAGTGGTAAACTTGAAATTCTCCCTTGAAAAATATTACTAAGTTTGGCGTATTTATCCTAAACCAAAATCTAAACCTTAATTTGAGTTAAAAAAAAGAAATTTGATCTGAACTCTTATAAGAAATTATCCAAACGAGATTTAAGAGTTATATACCTTTTAGTTTAAGTGTAACCCAAACCCAAAACAAACTAGGATCTGAAATTTTCAAAATTAATTAGATATGTTAACTTTTTATATATATTAAGATAATCTATATATTTTAGAGTATGTTAAATATTTTCTAGTTTTTTATTTGTTTTTTGTCAAGTAGTTTTTTATTTTTTTTATTTTGATATTTTAGTTAGTTTAAGTAATTTAACTGGTGTTAATTGAATTTTGAATAATTTATATATTATAAATACTTTTATCAATTTTGAACTTTTGTTTTTAGATTTTGGGCAATTCTTAATACCAAAAATCTAATTTAAACATAACTTAGAAAAGGATAAGCGAAACTTAAAAAAATATTAAAATTTGAATGAGATTTATGAATATAATTCCAAAAATTCCAATCAACTGAACCGGATCTAAAAAGGACACCAAACACCTATGCCTAGGTCGTACAACTAATAAAAAAATGGTTTTGCTTGAATGTAGATTAGTTATAAGAATAACCCCGAAGCGGTATTTAGACGTCACCGTTTGCATCAATGAGTTTCGTCAACGTTATGTTTACCATGCATTAAATGAAAAGATCCATACGAGTGGAGTCTCTTTGATGAGATCTCCCACCATAGTACTAGACTATCTTCTTTTGTATGGTAGGTTTACGTGCACGCAATTCTATCTGAATCATAAAATTTATTTTGCAAATTCTGAGAATTCCAAGAATGGTAAAATATTTTTAAAGAGATACACTGCTTGTGATTGCAAACCAAATATAGTAATTAATTATAACTAAATATTTTGTACTATCAATATATTCTTCTTTTTTTGTACGATACAAAGTTTGAAAAGTCAAAAAGACAAGTTGTACTGTAGTACAATAATATCGTTACTCTTATCTCCACACAAACCCAAACAAAAGAGGAATCTCAATAAACGCGCCTATCAATAAATATCAAGCAGCCCTCTTCTAACATTGTTATTCATTCTCCTCTCAAAGCAACATACAAGAGACTAAAGAACAAAAGCAAGCATGGATCATGGTCACATGCACGACATGCCTCCACCATCACCACCATCCATGATGAACGGAGGAGGAGGACATCACAAGATGATGATGATGCACATGACTTTCTTTTGGGGCAAGAACACGGAGGTTCTCTTCTCCGGTTGGCCGGGGACAAGCTCCGGCATGTATGCTCTCTGTCTCATCTTTGTCTTCTTCCTCGCCGTCATCACTGAATGGCTTGCTCACTCCTCTCTCCTCCGTGGAAGCACCGGAGATTCCGCTCACCCCACCTCCGGACTCGTCCAAACCGCCGTATATACTCTACGTATTGGCCTCGCTTATCTGGTCATGCTCGCCGTTATGTCATTCAACGCCGGCGTGTTTCTAGCCGCCATAGCCGGTCATGCCATCGGTTTCATGTTGTTCGGAAGCCGAACTTTCAGAAATCTCTCCGGCGACAGTAAAACTAACGATCCTCCTGCCTCAGGTTGTGCTTGTTAATTGTCACATGTGTACCGATTGATACATACTTATATTTTTTAATCCAAGATCTTGGGGTTGTAGTTTTCTTGATTGTTCTTGAGGTTCATGTTAATGTGAGGGGGATTATTTGATATTATCTATTTGTTTTGCGTTACGATTTTTTTATATTCTTTTGGCTAATATGATTAATGGTGAAAGCTGAGTATTTCAATTTGCTAAGTTTGGACACAAGTTTGTTCTCTGAGATTTCATATACGACTTTCTAGAACACTACTGTAAAAAAAATATAGTTTTGTCTTGAGGTGAAATTTTTTATATACATGTGTTTATATCCCTCGTACAAAAATCAGATTCGTATAAATCTGCAGCTTCAGATTAGCATACTGTATTTCAGAGTACTTCAAACTCTTTTAATCCTTTTCAGTAATTATCTCGCTTGTAATGTGTCTGAATCCTTATAAATGGTAACCCACTTTGAATTTATCTTTTTTAGCTGGAATCTATCTATACTATTAAAACAAAATTTTTATTAGGATTTTGCTCTTATTTTTTAAATTATTTACATTCATGCCATTTTTTTTATTTAGAATTTTTAAAATAATTTTGCCATTTATTAATCAACCAATCAGAAGTTTTTCTTTTGAACTATTTAAAATTTCAAAAGAAATTAAAAGTTCATTTGTAAAAAAAATTATTATTTCCATAATCATCATCAAATCTGTATAATATTTTCTTTAATCAAATCGACCATATCTTAGCAACTAAAACTAACTAAAAACAAAGGTGGAGTCCACATATTGAGAGAGCAGAAGCCCACGAGCGTGCCTGAACAACACATTATAAATAAATACTCCGTATGTTATATGATTTCTATTGGAGTGTAGTGAAATCCTTCAATTGGAGTAAATCGTAATTGGGCCGAGAGCATTGGGCCACCAAGAAAAAGGAACACAAAGTTAATAAATATTATAGAATTAAGTATTACTGTACTTATAGAATTCCATTGTTGGTTGTTCAGAAAAAAAAGAATTCTATTGTTGTGTTGTATTGATATAAAACCTTCACACATAGACAGTAATAGATTATCCAAAAAACATATATAGTAATAGCATCAAGAAATATGGTAGGAGTTTACATTTTAAGAATGGTTGAAAGAAAGATCTCAGGAGAAAGAGGATATGGAAACAAATAATGACAAAGATATCCAATTGTTTTGGTAGATAATTTTATTATTTTTAATCTTTGATGACTGAATATATTTTAACATTGAAAGATATATTTTTCAATAATCAAGACATTTAGTTAATTAACTATTGTTTAGATATTTTCAATATTTAAAAAATTGTTAGACAGTAATCAAATGTTTTATATATAATTATTGTTTAAGAGAATATCTCATCATTTTTTTAAAATATCGAGTTAGAAATCGTTTTTGCTCATATCTGATTTGTCGAATAAGTAGACGTTTCCATCTAGGCCAGTTATGATAGTTAGGACATGTTTAATGGAGATTCTTAGGAGAGTTTCTTAACAAAAAAAAATGGTGGGTCTCGCCACTTTTCCTAAGAAACGGTTCTTAAAATCCTTAATTAAGAATCGATTTTTACACTGTTTTGTGGGCCACACTGACACGTGACGGTCTTACACTGTTTTGTGGGCCACAGTGACACGTGACGCTCCATGGTTGGTTCGTTTTTAATTTTTTTCTTTTTTTTTTAAATCATGAAAAAAAAAAGTTAAGAACCCAAATGAGGGTTATTGCATTGAACATGCTCTTATAAGGCAAATTACTTTTGTTTGATCAAGAATATTGGCTAAACAGATATTTTATTTCACAAACTGTTTCTGCTTAACCCAGAGGTCAATAGCTTTCCCCGCAAGTCAAAACCTTCTTCTATTCCTCCGCCATGGCAACATTCGCCATCAACGGACAGCTTATCACCTTACCGGCGGTTTCAACCACTCGCCGTAAATATCCTGCCCCTTCTTCCTCTCACGAACTCCGCTACAACGCTCCTTCCCCTCGCTTCCCATCTCTTAAATGTTGCTCCACCTTACCTAACCGGAACACAGAGCCTTCGTCTAAGCATCATCTCCTAAAAGCTTTGGGGAAGTCTCTCGTCTTCGGCTCGATTTCATCGGCCGCGTCTCTGTTCTCATCGATTTACAGCGGCGGAGGAGGAGGCCACGGGAACTTCGGTGGGTTTGGAGGAGGTGGAGGTGGAGGAGACGGTGAGATCTGGAGGGACTTGTTCTCTCTGGTGACTCCAGTGGCCGTCGCGGACGAGGAACCGTCACCGGATTGGGATTCTCACGGTTTACCGGCGAACATCGTGGTTCAGCTTAACAAGCTCAGTGGCTTCAAAAAGTACAAAATCTCCGACGTTCTCTTCTTTGATCGGCGGAGCCAAACCACCGCCTCCGCAGAAGACTCCTTCCTCGAGATGGTACCGATCCATCCAGGAGAAGTCTACACAAAAGCTCAACTTCAGACAGAGCTAGAAACCCTAGCTTCTTCCGGTATGTTCAAAAAAGTCGATCTCGTGGGGAACACGAAACCTGACGGAACCCTAGCTCTCACTTTCTCCTTCGTGGAGAGCACGTGGAAGTCAGCAGAGAGGTTCCGTTGCATCAACGTCGGGCTAATGACACAATCTAAGCCGGTGGCTACTGATTCAGACATGACGGAGAAAGAGATGATTGAGTATTTGAGGAACCAAGAGAAGGATTACAAACGGAGGATCGAGATGGCGAGGCCTTGCTTGCTTCCAGGACCGGTTCAAAGAGAGATGATGCTTATGCTTAGGGACCAAAGAAGTGTTAGTGCGAGGCTTTTGATGAGGATTGGTGATAGAGTTGTGAAATGGTATCATGACAATGGGTACGGGTTTGCTAATGTTGTGAACTTTGGGAACTTGAACTCTAAGGAACTTGTCTGTGAAGTTGCGGAAGGAGACATAACAAGGGTTGTTATCCAGTTTCTAGATAAGCTTGGTAATGTGGTTGAAGGTAACACACAGATTCCTATCATCCACAGGGAAATTCCCAAGCAGGTAATGTATCTTTAATGTGTTCATTCATATATGCTATAACCAAGCTGTGAAGAATATTTTGGTGATCTTTGTTTTTGGTTTTGACAGCTTCGTCCAGGTCATGTGCTCAACATGAAAGCTACGAACCAAGCTATCAAGAACATTTTAGCTTTACACTTGTTCTCTGACATCGAGATCAAGCCACGTTCTGATGAGAAAAACGAAGGAGGTGTTATCGTTGAGATCAATCTTAGGGAGGCAGATCAGAAATCAGCAGACGTCAGTACAGAATGGAGTATTGTTCCTGGACCTGGAGGAGCTCCTTCCTTGGTATGCATTTCTATTAACTCATTGTCTAGTAAATTTTTAAAGTTTTGCACTTAGTTTTCTATGTGACTATGTCCACTGTTTAGGCTTCGTTCCAGCCACGTGGATCTGTCAGCTTCGAACATAGAAACATCCACGGTCTTAACCGGTCTCTCATGGGTTCAGTGACCACTAGCAACCTCATGAGTCCTGAGGTATATATATGCTTCTGTTCCTAATACATATCCTGTTCATATTGTATTTTGATAACATGTATATATATGCACATGGTTTTCTCTTAGGATGATCTTGGGTTTAAGCTCGAGTATGTACACCCATATCTGGACGGTGTTTACAATCCTCGAAACCGTGTCTTCAATTCGAGCGCCTTCAACACTAGAATTCTTAGCCCAGTGTTCACTGGGGGACCTGGATTTGAGCAAGTAGTGCCTCCAATTTTGGTGGACCGAGTTGGTCTGAAAGCTAATATTACTGAGGTAACTAAGTCTCCTATGCTCTAACTTGTTTTCCTTGTCTCACAAGCATCTGAATAGCCCCTTTTTTGTTCAGAACTTCACCCGCCAGAGTAAATCTACGTACGGACTTGCGTTGGAAGAGATAACAACCCGAGATAAATATAGTGAAATCTCTAAAAATGGTCTGAGGTTATTACCTAGCGGAGGAACCAGTGTTGATGGACCTCCAACAACTCTAAGTGGCACTGGTATTGACCGTGTAGCGTTTCTACAAGCTAACGTAACAAGAGACAACACCAAGTTTGTGAATGGTGCTGTTGTTGGAGATAGGACTGTCTTTCAGGTGGATCAAGGATTGGGTATAGGAAGCAAGTTCCCAGTCTTCAACCGTCACCAACTAAGTTTAACAAGATTCATTCAGCTGAAGCGTGTTGAAGAAGGAACCGGTAAGCCACAACCGCCTGTGCTAGTACTCCATGGCCATTACGGTGGCTGTGTAGGTGATCTTCCAAGCTACGAAGCTTTTGCTATTGGTGGACCTTACTCGGTGAGAGGCTACAGCATGGGAGAGCTCGGTGCGGCTAGAAACATTCTCGAGGTAAGCAAATAGTTACAAACTCATCATTTATATCTTTATTCCCTGATATTCTGAATGGTGTTTTTGCTGTTATAGTTAAGTGCTGAGATTAGAGTCCCTGTGAAGAACACACATGTGTATGCATTTGCTGAGCATGGAAACGACTTGGGGAGCTCAAAGGATGTGAAAGGGAATCCAACGGCGGCTTACAGGAGAGTGGGACATGGCTCATCGTATGGTTTGGGTGTGAAACTCGGTCATGTTCGAGCTGAATATGCTGTAGATCACAATTGTGGAACCGGTGCTTTCTTTCTCCGGTCTGGAGAGAGGTATTTAAGTTAAACAACTCATGTAACAAATCTTTGCCTTATGATCTTAAACTACAGCTGCAATATAGTTTTTGAATGATTTTATTGAATCGAAGCAGATTATTCATTACACAAAAAAAGGTAACTGACATTGTGAAAAAATTCTACTAGACTTAAAACTAAGTTAAGACAAAAGCTAAGCTACTTCAGTTTTAAGAACCAACTCCAAGAACATTGCAATGTTGCTTCCACGAGAATTGCGCAAGAAAGGAAGAGAAGGCATGAGCTTACGCACCAAACCTTGAAACAGAACAACCCTACTCATCCTCTTCTGCGTGACTCTCAGTGCCTTGCTCACCACGAAATTCCCAAACTCACTCCTCGCCAGCCTCATCAACCTATCTCCATCGCTCTCCAAAAGCTCCATCACCACCACAGCCACCGACTCATCCGCCTCCAAAAGCCGCTCCACTATGTAGCTTCCATACTTCTTAAACGAAAGATCAATACAGTGGCCACGTAGACTAAGCGCAACGTTACGCGTGGTCCGCGGGTCATTCAGTTTAAGCACGTGTTGCACCACAAAGTTCCCTGAAGCATCGTTGCTTAGCCAGAGCGCGTTGTGCGCGACAATGTCTAGCAACTTGTTTCTGTAGTAAGGATGGTCCAGGTCTGTTAACATCTCGTTGAGTGCAACGCAGCCGTGCTGGTCACGCGCAATATGAAGCGCGTTGTGGATAATTGCCTCGCACATGAACTCTTTCTTCTCCTTGTTGAACACTCTTAACCCCCGTGTCGCCACGTAGGACGCGTGCTTGTCCGTCATGACGTGGAGGAAACGGCACAAGATAGCGTCGCAGATTAGTTCGTCCACGTCATCTGATTTTCCGAGGAGTCTCTGAAGGCGGTTGGAGCCGTTCTTGGTTCTTGCGATCTCCAAGAAGTAGTCTGAATCTGACGTCAGCAAAGACGCCATCTCTCGAAGCCCTGTTCTGTCTAGCTTCGAGAGAAACTCTTTAAACGGAGACGCAGCATCTTCCTCTTCGCTTCTAGTCATTAAGTTGAACAACCGTTGCAAAGGCGTCTCATCGCAGAAGCCGCAAGAGCATGGATGGAACGGTGGGGCGTATCCTGGAGGAGGAGTGGCGAGGTTGACGCCACTCGCCGGATACTTCTTTGTGGTAGAGCGGAGATCTTGTAAAGCTTTGAGCATTGTTGACATTGAAAACGAGTTGGGGTTTGCCATTGTACTAGTACGTTGATTCTATGGAATGCGATTACTCTGTGAGATATCTGGAGAATGAGAGAATGTGTTGAGATTTGTTGTGTAACGATGTGTATTTATATAGGTGTTCTTATTCTCTTAGTTACAACTTACAAAGCAAAGTAATAGTAATACATGTGGGAAAAGGAAATTTATCTGGCGGCGTCATGGATTTTCCTTTTTTAGTTTACAGTTTCCTTATCTGCGATTGTTTTTTGTTTATCTAGTAAAGAAAAAAAATCTTCTTATTCAGATCAATATAACTATTTAAGTGTGATAATTGTAATCATATGAGATGTCGATGCACATTAACTGCTGATATTACTATTTAGTTATTTATAGTTGGATTTTTACTAATTAAACATTTCAACGATGAACCGTAAAATAAATTCTCAACTAAAAATCTTACGAAATAAATTCTCAACTTTAGTTACACTAACACATGTTATCTTCCATCTAAAATACCATAAGAGAGGGTGACATATATTAACAATTTATATATTGAGAGTTTATAATGTTGAAAACTTAGTTGAAACGTTTTCTTATAATTCAAAAATAGTTAAGGGTTTTTATCACTAAAAATAAATAATTTAAAACAAATTACTATCACTTATGCATTGTTTTAAGTAGATTTATGAACCTTTAAAACTAATTTATAAATTTTTATACATAAATTTATTATAAAACTAATTTATAAACCCAAAATTAATAATTATCAAAACACTACTTAAAATTAATATTACTTAGAAATATTAAATAATTTGATATTTGACAATGGTGATATAAGAAATTTGTGTCTTATATCACCATTGTAAAATACAAATAATTTTAAAAATAAGTTATATTAGATGTTAAGTAGTGTCAACGATAATTAACTTATGAAGTAAATCTTTCCACTAGTGTCGATAAATAATTTATTTTATCAATCATTTGTAGAAGTATTTAAATATTTATGAAGCTTTATAAATCAGTTATAGAATTGATAAAATGATGAATAAGGATTTATAAATTAGTTTTAAAGATTTATAGATTGATTTTAAACAACACATAAATGATAATAATTTTTTTTAAAGTTTAATTATTATTAATGATAAAAACTCTCAACTATTTTTAAATCGGAAGAAAATCCATTAACTAAATTTTAACATTATAAACTTTCAATTTATAAACTGTTGACATATACCACCTCTCTGTAACAGTATTTTAGAAGGAGACGTTAACGGGATTGAAATTGAAGATTTATTTCATAAGATTTTGAGTTAATGGTTTATTCTACGATTCATCTTTAAAGGATTTAATTACTAAAAACTCTTTATAGTTCCTTGAACCTATTGATATATTTTGGTATAACAAACCCAATACTGTTTTACATAAGATTATGAAAACTCCACATAGGTTTGGCTTCAAGAACTCATTATAGAAAAAGAAATAAGAATTGTTGCCGGGTGTAGACTTAAGAATCAAGAATGACAACTTAACTGTAAATTCAGCTATATATTGTTTAACTTCAGTAATTATCCCAATGGAATGGTCACACTCTCCAATCTGCAAGTTATGGAGAACTGGCAAGCTTGGATGAATCTGTATTTATAGTAAGACTGTTGTCCCCAGTTTGATTCCTTACATAGATGCATCTCAAGATCACTTGGACCTGCGGAGAACAATGCTAGATGCAACAATAAACAGCTTAGAGGGAGTACAATCACCTTTGTACATGGATGGATGTTCAAAATACAAAATTGGATTGAGCCCCATGCAAATGACAATGAAGTTGGACATCACGGGGTTCTTCCTGAGGGCATAAGATTGCTACAAAAGGAAACGCTACTGTCTGAAGCACATAAGCAGTTCAACGTCGGGGACGCCAAAATATTGTGAACAAAGAAGCATTATTAAGTCTTAACGAATAGAGTTATATATCATTATGATAAGTGATAACCAGTTTCTCAAGAATTCAACAACAGTTTTCAGCAAAGCTCTGGATCTCTCCAACGCAACAAAACGAAGATGTAAACCGGGTTTATAACAAGTTGTGTTTGGACAGTTCTGAAGGGTTTTGAGATAAGAGAATATGATGAAACTCCAGAGAGGTATCAGAAGGGTTGATCATTACAACATTTCTTGGGACTTTCTCACACACCGGCTCACTTTCTTCTTGAACTCGTCTCTCTTCTCACGCCATTCTTTCTACACAAGAGCAAAAACACACAACAGCACACGAGGAAAGACCTGTTCTTAATATCCAAACCAAGTGAATCAGATAAGAGATGAATAAATCGAAAGACTCACAGCAGCTTCAACGTTTGCAGGAGACTCATCGTTGGGACCAGAAAGCATAGATATAATACTCAACATAATACTTTCAACCTGAAGCAACACAATTTAAATATGGTAACACTAGTCTTAGAATCAAAATCTCAAAAATAATTGGTAACATACAGTATGAACAGGGGTCCAGCGCTCGCTAGCAAGCTCATAACCACTTGGATCATCACCAGGAGGATGCAGAATCGAAATGCAAACACGACCATCCGAATAAACTGCATAAATGAAAAGATGCAAAAAATACTTTGTTAAGTTATACGGGCTTCCAACCTAAAACCAATCGGTGATAAGTGGATTGACCTATCTATCTTATATACTAAGGATCCTTTCCAACAACCGATTCTAAGAGAAGAAACTAACCATTAGGATGCCACATATCTGAAGTAAACCTCACGCTTGGTGGGCTATTCGGATAGTTTTGGGGAAAGCTCATTACAGCGTTAAAGAATCCTCCTTCACTGCACAAGAAACAGAGCAATTCTCAATCCCTTAATCTATTCAAAGCAATTCTCACTCTCTTGATCTATTCAAAGCAATTCTATTTCAAAACATCACTGTTCAATGTGATCTACAATCTCAAGGGAGGAGCGTACTAGAGAGTATCTGGAGGTCCGATGATGGTAACGTTCCATTCGAATATATTCTTCTCGTCAACGAGTCCAGCGGAGAATCCATCGACTGGATGCTTACACAGATCTGAATCAAGAGAATCAAAAATCGAATTGAGAAATTAAAAGCAATTAGAAGAGAACCGTGAGGAGATTGATTTGTGCGTGCCTTTGAGTTGTTTCTGAAGGAGAAGGCTAGCTTGCGAGGCCATGGCAAATGGTGACGACGATTGAGAGGATCGAGCTTGAAACTCAAGAGATTTGAGAGAGAAAGAGAGATTTCTAATGTGGGAGGTAGATGAAGGTTCTGAAAGATCATCATCATGAGAACACATGGAAGGAGGTGTGATCAGCTACGGACAGTCTATTCGGTACTTTACGATTCTGTTTAAACCGGTTTTGATTTTGTTATAAATTTCGGTTCGTGCTTGGTTTTAGTCTAAATTGGAAGAAATATTTAGTTTGTTAAAAGAATTTTTTTAACTCCATAGTTTGTTCAAAATGAAAAAACAAAAAAGTTTGTTCAAAAAATAATTAGCTCGACTAAATAAATACAACTTAATAAATTGGATTATGTTTGTATACTTATACCACATTTTTACTAGTACTCAACCGAATCAGAATGGGAATATTTTTAACAAGTCGAATTAATCTATACCAAATAGATTATTATGGGTGCGTGTATATACTTCAAATCGATGTCTATCCTTAATATTAGGGATGGACAAAAAACTGAACCTAACCGATTTAGTTGAATCCAAACCAAAATATATGTCTAATCATTCAGTTAAAATTTTATCTAAGAGTAATCAATTCGGTAAAACTAAACTAATTAAAACCAAATCGAACTAAAATAGAGGAAATAGTTAGGATTTGGTACTTCCACAACTGAATAGATGTTATTTTAGAAAACTGCGGCATATCGATATGGTTTAATATATAAACTGATCAAACCGATTACTTAAAATATATTAGTATACAAATATGCAAATTTTATAATAAAACTAATATATATATATATATATATAATTTATTTATTAATATGATATTTATATTTAAAGCACTGATTATATTAAATTTTATTTTTTGTAAGTTTAAAAAAATATTCTCATTTTCATCAAATTAAATGTAACATATTTTTATTAGTAAATATTTATGATAAATTATAGTTATTTAATAATATTATGATATGAACATTTTTATTTTTTTATTTTTAATAGTTAAAATGAAACATAAGATATTTTATCAAAAAATAGAGTACTAAATATATATTGTGTTTTATAAATTTGATTTCTAGCTATATAAACGAAAATTTGTTGTAAAAAGTAAGTATAGTCATGGTTTTTGGTATAAAGCTGAAGAAACCGAATACCACTAATATATAAACCAAACCAAACCAAATAGATATGATATTAATATGGTAGCTAATATCTATAAATCAAAATATCAAAAAAACAAAAAAATTATACCAAAACCGAACCGACATCCGGATTGAATACCCCTAATTTTATCGATCTAAATAGTTTGGTTTAGCTCAGTTTTAAGCAAAACCAAAGTGAAAAAAAAACCAAAATATTTATTTAAGTAGATAAACTAAATATATTAATAATATTAAAAATTAAGATATTTAACTATTTACCCTAAACAGTTGAACATAATTTTATACATTTTATTTTTAAATTAAAAAGAAACATTACTAAGAATAAAATAAATTAATCTGAATCTTATACACTATCAATTAAACCAAAAAACTACATAAAATATTTATATTAAGTTCAAATTTAATAATATAAATAATTGAATTACCTTTTCTATATGTTTATTGTGATGTTTAGTATTATGTTTAAATATGAAAGACAATTATTTTAGTGTTAAATAATAATTTGTTTTATGATTTAAAAGTTATATTTTTATAACTGAATAGAATAACATCGAATCAAACACAAATCAAAAGAAATTAACTAATTCGGTTAAAAAAAAATTCAAACAAATCGAATCGGACCGAATTTAAACAAATGCCCACTCTTACGTAATATGGATACGGCATCAATAAATTATTTTTATAAGTTTAATTCCTTTTGATAATTATCGACATCTCAAATCAAATTGTCATCATGAATGATCTGGACTTTGTGTATGAGGGTCCGTGAATAAAGACACGTTAATCATTTTTATTATTGTCGTGATCAATAAATTACAAACGCACAACATTACATATTTACATATTACATATAATTATTAATCAAGGATCATCTCGTCGACATACTGCAAATCATTCACAAGACAACCACAAACACATAATTGGCAATAGTCTTACATATTGTAGATTTATTCTATCTAGTAGCTACTACGAGATGGTATCCACGGCATAAGATCAAACCAGTTTAACATTTAGACCCAAAAAAAAAGATCAAACCAGGTATAATTGCTAGGTTTGGTTCTGTTTTCGTTAGTCCACACTGTGACATAAAATGAGACTCATTCAGTGGAAAATGCTCATTAAGATCTACCCAAGCCGGACGGACTCACAAAGTAATTTAAAGATCGTACTTGATGATAGTTATGCAAGGCAAAGGAACGATGGATACAAGATGGTCTGAATAGTAATAAACAAATAATATATATGAAAGAAACCTAAGAGCATGTTCATTAAAAAATTTTTAGGGGGTTCTTAACCCAAAAAAATGGTAGGTTCCATCATTTTCCTTAAGAACTCGTTTCTAAAATTTTTTAATTAAGAATCGTTACTTGCATTGTTTCGTTGATTCCACTGACACGTGATGGTCCACGATTGATTTATTTTTTATTATTATTTTTTTAATTCAGAAAAAAAAATTAAAAACCTCTATAGGATTTTTATGGATGGAGATGGTCTAATATTTTTTTTACTTCCTCAGCCCTATCCTTATATAGTTATATCACTTATATGTAAATGGACATGTGATTGCATAGGATTCCAAGGAATGACATTTAACCAGAGAATCTTACCTGGTTTCTTCAAACTAAGTAATCATTACGGTTCTCCGAGGAGAGTACCAACTAGATGTGACAAAATAGTTATACCGCTCTTGTTAACAAACACAATATATATATATATGATGATGATCCTACATTGAAACAATCAGCTTTCTCTGCCTAAAAATATGAGGAGACATGCTATAATTATCATCAAGCTTCTCATTATATGCCTCCTTCTCGGCAGAATCGTGACTCGGGAATGCCAAGAAGGTAATCTCATAACTCTTTGTGTTTGGTTTGTAGGAATCAACGAGAAATTTTAACACGTTATGAGATTATAATTTTTTGGCACTCTTGCATTACTAATACTAACCTCTGTCGTCTGCCTGTTCCAGTCCATTTTAAGATCAGCGCAAAAACGAATTACGAAAGAGTGATGCCAACTTGGGTAAGGAGATCATAACTTTTTCATGTAACCACTAGAGAAAGTAGAGCATATAGGTGTAACATTTATCTTATGGAAACAGGTTGAAGAAAAGACGGGGCATAAGCACCCATCAGGACCTAACCCAACAAGAAATCGCCACCCACCGGTCAAAGTCAAATACTGAGTCGATAGCAGTTTAACTATCACAGCAAAACGGTCTTATGTCAATCTCTTTCATATATATCTAGTAAAATAAGTAGGGAACCGACCTATGATGATGGAGATTCCTTAAAGTTATAGTCCCGATGTAATTGTAAAACATAGGAGTATGTAACTATTAATTCCAACGAAAATAAATACTCCATCATATAAGAGTGGATGAAAATAAACGATGGAGCTCATAATGAGGAGCTGAATGATACTTTTGTGGGTGGTAATTTCTGTTTACAATGGAAGGTGGGAATATATCTATTTTTTCCCTTTATGCAGAAGTGATTATGTTCTAAACTACCGACTTATTATGATCTAAACAATCGATTTCATCTTATCCAAAATTAATGAAAGCAACCTAACACACAAGATACATATGTACTCAAATGAGTTATATCCTTCCATAATTATTGGTTATAGTATTCTAGTTCACTTTATACGTTCGCTGAAATAATTTTAAAAGGGTACAAAGAGAAGATGATTAATAAAACGGTTAATGGGCCTTTCACGTCGATCACTCGGTCAATGGACCCATTCAGTCTGATAGTCATGCATTAATTTCGGAAAATTTGAAAGTCTTGTTTACTAACCCTACAATCACCACATGACATTTTCTTGTGTTTTGGTTTCACTTACATGGTATCGCAAATTACTTCCCGATAGGTCACACATCCTTTCACTATTTCAACATAAACACACTTAACCCTAGAATTCTAGATGGATGTGTGACGAAAAAATATAAATGCACTTTGATGACATAGCTAGCCAAATCAATTCTCTTAAGCTTTTCCATATATTGCAACTCGGGATATTACAATTCACCCCCTCTCAAAGAACACAATGTCTTTGTTGCGCCTCATGATAAGTTTCAAGACGTTTTGTGGGTCAGAACCGAGATGGCTAATCCGACTCTGATATCATTTGTAACGCCTCAACCGCCCACGGCTAATGGGCCTCTCACGCCCGCTCACCTAGCCCGTATAACCCATCTTGTCTGACGGTCGTGCATTAATTTTGGAAGGCTTAAAAATCTTGTTTACTGACTCTGCAATCACCATATTATTTTTCTCCGTGTTTTGGGTCTCACTCACACATGATCGCAAATCACTTTCACGATATGTCATCCATTTTTTCACTACTTTAATATAAGCACGCTTAACCCTAAAAATCTAAATGAATATATGACGAAAAAATAAGTGCATTTTGATAACATAAATAATCAAATCAATTTTAAAAAAAAAATCATATAGTGTAATTCAGGATGTTACAAAAATACTATTATCGTATCTTAAAACATAAGTAAGATACAATACATAGCAAAAGATTACAAAGTACAAGACAAACTTTTCAACAACAAAAAAAAGAAGACAACTACGGCATGTTGAGTTCAGCGTACATAGACTGATAGACTTTTGTAACGCAAACCATTCTTCTCATCCACACGATAAATAGGAGTTCCCACTCCACTTGACGCTGCAACAATACAAAGTGGTTTCTTTACATTTTGTCACGTATAAAGTTGTTTATTTGTCCTTCTCACTTCAATATTTAACCATAGAATTAAATATATTAAAATACTTTTTTTGTTTGAAAATTCTTATAACAAGGTTCTAAAGATCATATGTTCAAAACACAAGCAGAAAAGGAGAAAGTGGACCAGTCTCAATTCTTTTTAGAACAAGTAACCCATGCGTATGCCCATTAATCAAACCTATACTATTGATGAAATACAGAACACGATCCCAGTAGTCCACCTTTTTGGTTAAACCCCAAAGCTTTGAGCAACGTTTGTATAGCTTCATTCAACCCTGTTATAAATACAAATGTCTTAATTACTATGAAATTTTGTACTAGTATGTTTATGTGAGTTCTTAGAACAAAGATTGCCTAATGAGCAATAAGAATACTGCCCAAGATTAACCTCTTCTAAACAACAAAAATTAATTTGAAAAATGGCCACCAAAATTTTGGATACCCCTTTTATAATATTGTGCACAGAGACCAGATCACATATCGTAGAAAGTGTTGAATGTGACACAACTCAGTTAAGTCTATATGGTAGTACTCCACTTTATTTCATTTTAAAGACAAATCAAAATACTAAGATTCAATTAAAGTACATTCGACCAATTAGTTTTTCATCGTGTAAACTGTCTTTCAGTTTTCCAAAAAGAAACAAAAAAAAAACGTTTATTTTCATTGAAACCCTTCGTTACAACTTACAATCCATTTCCACTATTATCGAACCTACAAGAACCACCAGAGAAGAAATCAATAAACGGTTGCCCTCGTCCGCCTCCATCACCGACATAAGTCGCCGGAGATTCATGACAAGGGGCGAAACTTGAATTACCAACAGCATCGTCATTAGTCGCATGCAAAGGCTGAAGTGGAAAAAGAGGAAGCGTCACTTGTCCATTAGAACTAACGTTGATTCCCTCGCCGTAATTACCATGATCTCGAAGGGCAAATCGGTCAAATCTGAGTGAACTAGAAGACATTGACATTCTAGCTGTTGTTGTTGTTATGTCTGAAACATGTTTCTTATGATCTGTGATTGCGCGTTTCTTGTAGTCACCACTTGGAAGCATCACTTTGTTACCGTGATCTGTGATTGTACGTTTCTCGTCGCCACCACTTGGAAGCATCACTTTGTTATTATGAAGATCATCTTGTCTGTATACACTTCCATGTTGACTAAGACCATCACTTACTTGATGTAAATAGTACGGACTAACACAGCCCACTTCATAACAACAACAAGAAAATTACAATTAATATTTAGTAACTTTAAAAACGTAAGAATATAAAGAAATGGAGAACATACTTTCTATATTTCAATGTGAATCATAGTTTGGTTAAACACACAAGAATTAAACATGCAGTATATATATTAAAGTATCATTGAAAATATAAAGTAAAACAAAAAATCACAGTTATCAGAAAACATTATTAAAATAATTGATCACACAGTTTTTAATAAATTTAAAATACAAACATTCTGTAAAACATCATATATTTTGAAACTGAAGATGAGTTATTTTGTGCTGAAATATAAACGTAGACAACTAATCATCAAGAACCCAATTATATAGGTTTATGTTCTTTTTATTCTTGGTAACATCTATGTAAAATAAAGTATATTGTGTGATGCAGAAAATACGTCATGATATTATCAATAAAATAAAAGCGGGACGTATATTTAACATTTGCACCCAAGAAAGTGGTACGTGTATATGTATAGAAATAAGAGTAGGGACGAGAAACTACGTGCCGTTTGAGCAAGGAATAGGGTGGAAGAAACGGGATGTTTTGTGGAGGAGACGATTGAAGGAAGCGATGCGGTCTTGTTTCTGCTTTTGGCGTTGTCTAGCCTTATGGTTTTGGAACCAGTAAAAGACGTTTTTACCCTCGATATGACCGAACGCGCGGAGCCTACCGGTGATCTGCTGTATCTGATCAGCGCTCGGTGTTCGTATCCCTTGCTTATAAAGATTCTCTAGCAACGTTATTTGTTCTTTCGTTGGGTTCCACCTTGGACTGCTTGCCGTTCCTGCTTTCCCTTCGTTTTCCATTTAAACGTTTTACTATATGTTTGAGAGAAACTTAGGGTTTAAAAGGAGATTTTCTGCATGTAATTGATGCATGAAAGTCATGGGGACGCTCTTATATTTATATAGGGATTTAGTGAGGGAGTGGAATAGAGTCTAAATTAAATGAAGAGAGATAGAGACAGTGTGTGTGTGCTGGAGACTCTGAAAACATGGTGTGGAGCCGCTGAAATGGTAAAAAAGAGGCTTACTATTAATGTGAAGATACAAATAGGAAAAGATAAAATAATTTGGATCTATTATTGTTTATTTTTTTTTTGCAAAATCAATCATTAGTTCAAAGATTGATTTTGTTGCTAATTATTTTATTATAAGTACGGCTAATAGAAAAGGATAACTCAGTACTTGTGAATGTCAAATTGTCTATAAATACACCTTTAAAATAGTTTCCCCACGTGAAATATTGATAAATGGTAGCATAGTTGTTGGATTATGTTATTTTATTAACCCTTTTTCTTATTCTTTATGGGGATTACGGATGTTTTTTCGAAAGTGTTTTAATGAAGTCTTGGAAATGAAAGAAACAGTAAGGATAAATACGAACGTTTGATATAATAGGGCGGCAAAAGATAGCTGGTTGGATTGTGTTCTTTGTAGGTCATGAGAAGCCTATACATCTAGGTTTGCTTCGGAAATTGACATATCTTGTTTTATATCATAATTTAAATTTATTTATATAACACGACAATTCGAAGTCCAGTCGCTTGGCTCTTCGATTTCTTAACGATCAAATTTTTTTTTAATAAGTTCGAGAAAAGAAACAAAATCTTAATCGCATTTAGTAAAACGTCAGAAAAGCTAGAAAACTCTAGTGGTGTTATTGTCTTAGTTGTTTTGCGTCGTGATGTCGATCTTACCTTGCATACTATAGAAGGTGATCAAAACGAAATGGGGAGTTCAAATATGGACCAGTCTTTTTCTTTTCAAGTGGGAATGTGTTGATATATGCAAGTGACATGTGTTTTAGCTGTTTGGGTCAAAACATTGTTAGAACACCTCCATCCGTGAACTTTACCAAAAGTTCTTAAATTTTTTTTTTTCATTTTTTTTTTCAGAACTAAAAAAAAAATAATCACTCGCGAGCCGACATTTGGTAGTCGGACCCGCGAACAATGCAAGAATCGCCTATTAAATAAGGAGTTTAGTAACCAAACTCTTAACTATTCATCGATATGACAATATTGTTTATTAAATTTTTTTTTAAACTTAAGAACCCCTCCAAGGTTCACCATTGGAAGTGCTCTTATGTTGCATTTAGAAAAAAGTATATTACTACACATTATTATAACAATATTATTATAAATCAATGTTCCTAAATAAAACATAAATAATTATGTAATTATTTTGTAAACTTATTTTGGATACCAATACAACTGTCAAGTCAGATAAAAACTTCATATAAATAACAAATAAAAAAACAATGATATATTGTAACATTAAAGGGAATTTTCAATTTTACCACATTATTGATACCACTTTTTATTTTTATCTTATTAAATAAACTTTTCATAAATGTTATTTTTTTAAGACACAATCGTTTTTTTTAAATTTATTTGAATCCTAAATTTTATATTCCTAAGCCATACCCCAACCTACTTCCACCTCTCAACTTTAAACTCTAAGTTTTAAATTAATTAACCGAAAAATTAGAAGTGTTTTTTTTAAAAAAAAAAAAACAAAAGTAAAAATGATTATAGTAAAAGTGAAAAGTGGTACAAAGAAAGTGGTATTTTGACAATTTCTCTAACATTAATATATAATACTATTGATTTTTTAAATAATTAATAATACATAAGTCATTAATTTCTAAGTATAAACTTGAGAAATAACTTTACAGTTCTTTAGAAGCTAATAAAATACTATGAATTGATAATTTTTTACATCTCAATATATTTTCTTTTTTAAAATATATACTAAGAAAATATAATCACGCAAAATCATCTTCTATCTGTAAAACACACTTTGTCGAACATCATTTGATTAAGTGTTCAGTTTTTATTCTCGTATGTAGTTCTTAAAATATATTAAAGAACACAAAAACTGAAAGTATTTTTAATTTTTTTAGTATATAATTTTAAAATATTTAGTTAGTTATATTAAAAAACATTCATATATACAATTGATTGTTTAAAATTTAGGGCTGAAGCTGCTTAACTATGAACACATTATTTTTTATTTTTATTTTAAAAATGTACTCTCTCTATTCCAAAAGATTCATGTTTTTGAAAAAAAAACATTTAAAAAAAACATTTTTACATTTTAAATGCATTAATTGATAGTAAATTATAAATTTTAAAGTGTTTATTAAAATATTGTTGGTTAAAAATTATAAAAAATAGTTAATTTTAGAAAATAAGGCATTGGTAACTAAATTTTATATGTTATTTTAATAAGTGTAAAAATTCTAAAACATTTTCTTTCTAGAACATAGGGAGTAGTACATTTTGAAATTAAGGAAATGAAAGGTATGTTAACATCCCAATTTTATACAAATATAAAATAGTGACATTTTATACTTTTAATTATTTTAAGTTGTTATTTCAAGCTTTTCAAACATTTTCGAAAGATATAAAAATAATTTTTATTTATTAGTTTTCGATTTACTAATAAATTTTTACTGTTCATATTCATATGTTTTAGTTGTGAAACAAATGTTTTAGTTATATTTTAAAACATCAATCAATGTTTGGTGAAGTCAAAATTAAAAAAAAAAAAAAAACGTTTGGTAGAGAGCTGTGTAAAATGAAATATACGGATATACCTAGATTGTAAGATTTTGTGTGAGAAGTTGGCACGGGGAATGACAAAATGTGAAAGCAAAAGACATGCATGGCTTCAATTCGAGTCCTTTAGGCACCTACGAATCTATAGGAGCAGAGATTTGCCTCGAGAAAGAGTGAGAGAGACAGACATATTACACTCCCCAATCTCTTCATCAGTTCATTGACTTTCATGTTCTAATGAATTTGAGCCATTTGATTCGAAATCTCATGTTTTCGTTAAATTCCAGATACCAGTCGTTGTCACCATGGCATTTTCATTTTGTTTATACTGTTTCTAAATTCCACCATTTTTATCTTTCATAAATACTACTTCTTTGATATGAGACATAGTACAAGTGGTGTTTAGAACAACAAATCATCCCTTATCTTGAAAACTTGTACGTCAAATGGCATTTCATATATTTCTTTACAAAACCAAATACAGAAATACTACATTGTGACTGATATCACTGAGTTTTTTATTACATCCAACTTTTAAGAATAAATTTTACAGAATTACTATTTATAAAAAAATAAAAATATTGTTTGGCAATTTTGATCAAAAAATATTGTTTGGTATATATGTATTACAACAAAAAAGTATATGCCAAAATCCAGACTAAACTCCAAAATATTTATATAAGACTTAATAAATCATATTCTACTATTTAAAGCGTTCAATAAATAATGTTATAATTGAAAGAATTGAACCTCAGACCAGGATCAACAAAACAATTTATTATCAGAATAAAACCATTATCTTAACATCATTTGGTTAAATTAGTATAGTGAGCGCGCAATTTATACTAACTTTTAAAGCCCTTGTTAAGAAAAAAAAAATTATACGAACTTTTCTTTCTTTTTTTTTTGCCAAGAGACTCAAGAGCATTAATAACAGACTTAAGACTATGATTATTGGTGGTCCTTAAGGCGGAGGTCCTTAGGAACAGTTAAGGACCCGTCTCTTAATTTTCAAAGGAAAAGTTAAGGACGTCTCTTATATAAGAAACGTCCTTAACTTTTCCTTTGAAAATTAAAAGACGGGTCCTTAACTGTTCCTAAGGACCTCCGCCTTAAGGACCACCAATAACGTTGCTCTAACAGTCATCTACATAGTCCTCTGCAATACTCCGTATTATATATTTATTGTTCTGTATGATATCACTTCTCAAAAATCAATTCCTCTACTTTTCGGTATGTATGTTCATGTGCAAAAAGACGTGTATGTATAACTGCCGTAAAAAGGCATTTTTGTCTCTGTTCTGTTGTGTGGTGTCGCCGTGTCTTGCCGACACTTGTAGCCAAAGTTTTACACGTACGTATCAACGCATAATCTACATGTATACACGTATCGTATTCATATATTTTCTTTGTTTATGTTGCTTCCTTCGTGTGCTATGCTTACTATCTTTAGCATTCAGCCAAACTAGTGTTGTAACCCGTTCGCATTTCCATGGCCGTTGTTCCTTTACTTTTCGGAGGTATGATCTAAACTCTATAGTAGGAAAACAAAATTAAATGATATTAAAACGAAAAGTTCTGAAAAGGTGCAATGAGACTTTTGGAAGAGGTGGAGCCGTTCCTAGAATTTAGGAATTTGAGAGCTAACAAGATTTTTTTGTACAACTTAGTTTTTGGAATGGTAAAATCAGTTTAACTGTTTAGATTAAACAGATCATGTAGATTAAATGAGACAAATGTAAATCAAATAGAACAAATACACATCAAACATATCTTGCAAAAGAGGCAAATCAAATAGATCAAATAATTATTATAATTTTAAATGGTAAAACCTGTTCAAATAAATTAATTATATATTTAAATAAAAAATATAATAAACTATATCAAACATATCATATATAAATATAATACATAAATAATATGTAACTGCAGTTTTAATGAAATCAGAATATGAAAGATATTAGAATTTAACGAAATATATGTTATTACTCTAAAATCATGTTACTACAATTTAAAAATCAAAATATGAAAGACATTAGAATTTAATGAAATACACATTTTTCCAGTGTATACATATTTAAACTATATTATTATATATTTTCATAATATCTATTATAATTAAAACATACATTATATAAATATAATAATTTAAATTAATGTAAAAATTGTATGACAAAAACAAAAAGGTAGACAATGATAATTTTATATTTTCAAGTCGTAAGTAAAATAAAATAAAATTATTGTATTTACCAAATATGTATATTTTAAAGTTAAGTGTTTGTAACAAAATTATTTATCGGTCAAATAAGAAAAAAAGCAGATCAACACGCAAATGTTAGCGAATCTCTTGTTCTTCTCACAAAAAATAAAAATATATTGAATTGTATGTATATATCCCATTTACCTTTTTAAAAATGCGGGAAAACTGCATGTACATGAGAACTGCATTTCTCTTGCTACTCCATTTGAAACTTTAGTTATCACAAATCTCTAAAATTAAAATCGTCTAGAGCAAAAATCTTGAGGATGATTGCTAAATGTGGTGGTTTTAGTTTTTTTTTGTTTAAAAAGATCTACTTTAGATTTTTTTACTTAGAATTTTTATTACTATAGATTTATAATAACAATTTCCAAAATACTAAATGCAAATCTCTAGAAAAATTGATTTCTAAAGCTAATATCTTTACTATTTTAATTTTTCTATAACTTTAAATCAAATTCCGAAACATGATTGATAAGTTAATATGGCTGGAGAAAAATTAATAATTTTAGAAAGCACTCAGTGCACTTATCTATTACCCCATGGATTTGTAGAAAAACACCTAATAAAGAGCTACTCTTTAAATTTTGAGTGCCAAAATCAAAAACAAAATATTTAACAAAATCAAAGCCCGTTTTAGTGATTGTATGCTGAGAGGAAATTTTAATATTAATGATAATAATAAACTTGACTTTTGCTCAAAACAATATATATATATATATATAATTACATTATATGTTTTGACATTCATAGTAAATAAGTATCAGTCATCCAAGTTTAATGCTACATGATATTCTTTATTAAACAAGAAACTTTCAGTCATATATATGGCTTGTTAAAAAAATCCTATTTCTCTTTCGAACAAAACCTCTCTCTGACGACGTGCTCTCTCCCGACGTTCGTTGACTTCTCTCGGCGTCGGAGGCTCTCTCCTCTCAAGCCTTATTTTCCCTTTGCCCTCTCGGATGGTCTCACTCTCCTTAACAACATGCTAGGCGTTCTGAAGATCATGTTACGTTCGGTGTCAAATCCGACCACTGCAGTTCTGGCGAGTTGAGTGAAGAGAAGTCTCTGAATAGGGTTGGCGATTAGGTTCATTGAGTATCGTCAGTCTCTTTTTTCTTTAGATCTGGCGTGACTCAACTTGAAGGAGGAGGCAAGTGGTCCTGGTTTTCCTTTCAACGAAGATCTGATAGTTGGTATGTGGTATCGACTTGTTTCTTCAGGTCTGCAAGTTGGAGGGGCGTTGTGGTATGGTGTCCGAGATGCTCGGTCTACCCAAATCTGGTATGCATCCTTACAGCGCGGTGACCAATGGTTGGTCAGGAGTTGAAACTCGTATTTACTAAACTTTATAGTCGGTGGTCTTTGTCTCCGCTCAAATCTAGGTATCGATGTCTCTATGTTTGGAGTTTGACAATTGATTTAGCAGAATTTCTTCCAAAGGTGGTGAGTGCATTGATTGCTTGTCGTCCGTTTCTTTTCCGCGAATGTGTCCGGTAAGTCTCGGCTGGTAAGGCTTTGTGGTGTTTTGGTTGGGCTTCTATCTAGGAGTAATGGACGTCTTGGTTGTGTCGCATCCGTATCCGAAGGTTGTGTTGATCATATAGGGATCTCTCTTGTCGGGTTATGAAGTCTTAGTTTCCTGGACGTTATAGTTTGGCGGGCTTAGACAGCAGCGATAAGTTGTAGTGTGGGTGTAAGAAGTGGAAGTTATTGTGTGGTGGGTTATGAGCAGCAACGATAAATCCCGATCATTGGCATGTGCTTATTTCTAAAGTCTGAGGAGTTGTTATGCATCAAACTCAGGTGTAGTAGTTAATCAGTGTTCTGCGATTTTAGTTTGTATATTTTGTTTTTGTAAGTTGCTCCGGTGTGGGTTTTAGTTGCCATTTTTTATAAATTTTTGTTTCTGGGACTGTCTCGTTAAGTCGCCAGCTTAGGTATGATGAACTGTTATATTTCACTTTAGAATGAATATTAAAACCATTGACGGAAAAAAAAATGCATGGCTTGTTCATCTTCGACTATGTACCTTTTAACCGACGTGTTGTATGGCCCATTTGGAAATGTTGATTCTAATGGACCAAAACTCGTTTTGTGCTTCTTTTTCAGCGACTGCATGTCCAAAATATTCAAGCCTTGGCCATTGGATTTACTTATCCACACAAACTATTTCAAAATCAACACAAATCACAAATGTCATGTCAAATTTTATTTTAGTGTTATAAATATTCCTGTAACGAGAGATTTCGATTCGTGTATGAACAAACAAACAAAAAACAATATCAAAGTTATATATGAATGTTACAATGAATGTGTTTAAAGTTTGATATCTTTGCCAGTAATCTGCATTAGTTTGAGTTAACTTTAGGAATTTTAGATCTTCCCGTACAGAACTCCAGATTCACATGACCACCATCCAGCTTTCTAATGCGTATGACTCCCTAATTTGGCAAGTTCAAGGTCGATCAATGACTACTTTCAAATCAAGTTTGATGTACAACTTATTGAGAATCAACAAACCTCGGGTGGATTGGGCCAAAGTGATTTGATTCAAGAAAGGAATCCCTAAACATAAATCTATGGCTTGGTTGTTCCTGTTGAACCGTTGTCCCCACAAGGAACAGGCTACACTTTTGGGGCCTTGGAAGCGACTCGGTGTGTCTCTTCTGCCAATCTCACCATGAGACCACCTCTTCTTTTTTTTTTTTTTTTGTCAAACAGACCACCTCTTCTTTAAATGCTCTTTGTCCAATACAATTTGGTCATCACTCTCTCGGAAGCTACAACTTAACATAAGGGATCATTCATGGAGTGAGACTCTTAGTGGTCATATTAGTTTCTCAGGAAACAACAATCTGAAATACCTTACCTTATTAGCTTGGCATGCCACGATCTATGAGGTCTGGCGTAAAAGGAACAACCGTCTTCACCCCAACGTCCATCAATTCCCAGATTCAGTTCAGAAAATTGAGCTAACCATTAAGAATCTAATCTCGACTTCAAGACATGAAAACCAGACTCAAGCCTCTGAGAGGATGATGCTTTGGCTCTCCATCTTATAGTCGTGCCCAACTACCATTTTGATCGCCTCATCAGAAAATGAGTTTCTACCAAAAAAGCAAAATTCATGTTTTTCCATCAAAACTGTAAAATTGAATTTTCTTACTAAAACCATAAAATCAAATTTTCCGTCAAAAACGTAAATTCGAGTTTTCCCGCTAAAACTACAAAATCATGTTTTCTCCCAAACCCGCAAAATCGTGTGTTTCCACAAAACCGCAAAATCTAGTTTCAACACAGGAACCATAAAATCTAGTTTTGCTGCCAAAATCGTTAAATCGAATTTTCTCACCAAACTCGTAGAATTGAATTTCCTCGACAAAGCCACATAATCGAATTTTTTTGCCAAAACCATAAACCGTGTTTTCTCACAAAAATCACAAAATCAATATTTGCCGAAACCGAAAACCATGTTTTCTTGTTAGAACCGTGAAATAGGAGTTTTTGCTAAAACTACAAATCAGAGTTTTCCTCCAAAACTACAAATTGAATTTTCGTCAAAAAAAAAATGGGAGTTTCGCCAAACTGAAAAGTCCGGGTTTTTGCCAAAATGAAAAACTCATTTTTTGTCAAAATCGCAAAATTGTATTTTATTTTGTTACATATATAATTTTAAATATTAACTAAATATTAAAATTAGTTTATTATGAATAATATAAATCATGCCTTTTAGTCTTTTTAACTATTACTATTTAAATACTATTATAAAATCAAAAAACAAGCAATTTAGCATTTAAATATTACATTTGGATGAAAATGCTGACTATAAAAACGAACAACGTTTGGATGCAACATCTAAATATTGTATTCAAATATCATATCTAGATGTTGCAACAATACAAAAATAAACATGGTCTTGTTTGATTCTTAGATAATATCCAAATCAAATCAAACTAAAGCAAACAATATTCATACATGATCCATTTATCTAATATTTGCTATCTAAAACCTAATTGCACCTCTTATTTTGGTTTAGTTATGTCAAAGGGTAGCCCTAGTGATGCATAACAGTAACATTAGTACAAATCACTATAGTACATAGCTTACTCTTGATGGAACATATAACTTTTGTTCTATGGCTTTGGTGCAATTTCAGTTTTATTCGAAAAATAAATCATAGCCAAAACTTCCATAACTTCCAAAGCTTAAGTTATTCTATGGAAAAAACGAAAACAAACACACTTTCTCTGGTTATGATAATAATTTAAAATCACCGATGACAGTGGAAAAACAAACAGCTATTATGAATTTGTGGGCAAAGGTTGTCGCTACCCTTTGGCTCTGTCTATTGATTATCTTATCCAATTGTTTTCTGGGTTCCCCCCGTGGTTTCTCCAATTATTATTCCTCACGAACCCATTCCATTTATAAATTTTGCTATATTTGCTCCTGATAATTACAACACTACAGTTTTAATCAATTTCCCGTATACATTCATCATGATAAAGTTAACGATTATTTGTTGCTTTAAAACCTATTTAGAATGATAACCGCAGTTTTGATAATAAAATTAACGGGGAATTTAAATAAGGTACAGTCCAACTGCAGTTCATACAATTTGCATGATTAGTGCGAATTTGATAAAAAAAATAATGCGGCTTGGTAAAAAATAATATGACTTTAACAGAAAATAATATAATAATATACTAACACAATTAGAAATTAAATTAGTTTGCTTAGTGATAAGTTCATAATATTTATTAAAATTATTTTGAAATAGAAATTAACATATATATATATATATATTCATGTTGGTTGCATAAGTTTATTAATAGTTCTAAATCAAATATTTTCTTTCTAAACATTTGATATGACTAGGCTACTAGCAGTGGAATGCATTTAAGCATATTTAATTAACTCATATCAAATCCAAATAATTGTATTTATAATAATGTTACAAAACTTCTCTATAGATTTATTGTATTTCGCTGGAATAAAGATTTAGACTTACAATTATAAAAATGTAAATTTTCCTTTTTATTGTTTATAGTATGTATATTAATTAATATACTTTCATATTTTATATTTTGATATTTTTTTGTTTAACTACTATCATCTATGTGTATATATTATAAAAAATAAGTGACATATAGCTAACATCCTAGTTTATAGTATATGAGGAAAACTTTAAAAAACAAATTTGATTATATATGTCACTAAAGCACATTTACTTTTTTGGACACATTTCAAGAGAAAACTCCAGAGTTTAGCTTGCTTAAATTGTAGTAGTCAAAAGATGATGATTTATCGGGAAGTGATTCGCGATATCATACGAGTGAGGCCAAAGCACGAGAAAATGACATGTGATGATTGCGTGGTAAGTAAACAAGACCATCGAATCTCTGAATAATTAACGCACCGTCTGTCGCACGAAACATGGTCTACGAGCCGAGTGAACGGGCATAAGAACATTAGTTGTGGGCCGTTGAGGCTTTACAAGTGTTATCAAAACCGAACTCGGATGAGTATGGAAACTTGTAGGTTCAAACTAACATGAGTAACAATCCAACAAGGACATTGCATTATGCAAGAAGAGATATTGTGGTATATGTAAAAGGTCTAAAAATGATTTGACTATCTATATCACGAAAGTGCAGTTACCTTTTCGAGCACATATTCAGAGAGAACTCTAAAGTTAAGCGTGCTTGAACTAGAGTAGTCAAAGGATGAGTGACCTATCAAAAAATGATTTGTGATATCGTGTGAGTGTGAAGCCAAAGAACGAAGAAAGATCATGTGGTAATTGCAAAGTCACTAAACAAAATTTCGAACTTCCGAATAGTTAACGCACCACCCGTCGCATGTAATGGTGATCACATGTTAAGTGAAAGAGCATGTAAAATCCATTAACCGTAGATTGTCAAAACGTTACAAGATATATATCTACTTTAAAATTATGATGGTTAGTTGGTCATTTTATCTCATTTTACGATGTACATATGACAAGAAGTTAGTCAAGTAATTAACTGATGAATCACAGTCAATCTAGTAATTTTCTCTTTAAAAGAAATTTTAATTATGTATGATTGTTTTCTTAAAGGGATCATGCATACGCTTTTTTTAGTACTAGAGTAATCCCCACACCTGGTTAATTGAATATTTGGACAATCTTATCATAGTAAACTCTCATATTCTTTAATTTATCTAAACTTATACTTAAGAGGATAGATGAATCACGTATCCTTCTATTTACAGTACGATTAGCTGAACTGGAATTCATACATAGTTGATCATTCACATACCCGACCAAAGGTATTTTAATTATGCCAATCCACCATTATTGTTTTGAACAACTGGCTAATCACTTTAGTTTATTGCAATTGAATAAGAATCCACATAATTAATGTGGAACGTCTTTCAGCAAATTCCAACGTAGCTATATTTCAATTGCGAGAATAAAATTATATTATAAAGAGTCTGATTGATACAATGTAAAGTAATATAGTTAGATTAAGATAGGTAATCGAGTGGAAAGTAAAGTAAAATATTTTACTATCAAATTCTCTTGAAAAAGTAAGAGGGAAAATATTTGTGATAAAATAATAAAGAGAAAATATATTTGTGATAAAAGACCGACTGGGTATAAAACTCACCCGAGGATGCCTCTACCAGGAACATGTCTCCTCTCCGCTCATGGCAAAAGCGTTAGCAATTCGAGCTGCTCTGGTGCATGCAACCTCGCTTAACTTCAACTTCATTTGGCTTTAATCAGATTGCAAAAGGCTTTATCCAAACCATCACCTCGGATCATCGATATGTAAAGTTTTTTGAAGTTTTAGTAGACAATCCCTTATCAACTCTTCATTTATTTTGTTTTAAGCTTTTTCATTCCTAGGATCTCAAATGGGCATGCGGATTCTTATGCAAAGGCTTTCCTCTATACAAAACTTTTAATTGCATAAACTAAAAGATATCTAAATTCACAATCACTAACCTCATTTAAGATTTTAAGGTACAATCTCATTTAGGAAATATTGATCAAATATTACATGGACGCTTATAATCAATCTATAAACCTTTAAAACTAATTTATAAATCTTTATACTTTACTTTATCAATTTTGTAACTGATTTATAAATATTTTAATATTTTAACAAATGATTAATAAAGCTAAACATAGAGTTTAAAATATTTTATAATTCATGCGACTTGTTTAGGTAATATAATGCAAATTTATTCATGATATTGTGGATAAAATAATAGAGCAAGAAGAAGACACGAGTTTTCTTATATCTTTATTACCAAATATTAAATAATTTAAAATTTATAAATTATATTAATTTTTGAGAAATTGTCAAAAATACCACTTTCATTGTACCACTTTTCAAAAATACACTAACACTTTTATCCTAGTATTTTAAGAGGAAAAAATATACTTAAAACCTTTGGGTTAATTAATCTAAGACTTAGGGTTTAGAGTTAAGGGGTGGTGTAGGGTGGGGGTAGGGTTTAGGAATTTAAAATTTAGGATTCTAATTAATTTTTAAAAAATTTGACCCTAAAAAAATGATATTTTTGAAAATGTCTCTTTAATGAAGGTAAAAATAAAAAGTGGTACAAGGAAAGTGATATTTTTGAAACTCTCCCTTAATTTTTAAGTACTGTTAAAGATAATTAATTTAACATTTATAAATTAGTTTTATAAAATAATTTGATAAAATAAGGCATACAAATTTATAAATTAGTTTTAAATGCTTATATATTAATTATAATAGTTTTAAATAATGCATAAGTGATAAAAATCTTTAAATCATTTAATGATTTTAGTGATAAAATCTATCAACTATTTTTTGAATCGAAAAAAAAAATCCTTCAATTAAGTTTTCAAAATATATGTCACTCTCGGTCATAGTATTTTAGACATAGAAGTTGAAAAATGTTAACAAGGTTAAAGTTGAGATTTTTTTCATCGAAATTTTAGTTGTGAGTTTATTTTACGATACATCTTTTTGAGCGGTTCTATTCACTAAACCCTTAGTTAAAAAACAATACTAAGTTTTTGTCCTCTGAAGCATAATTAAAAATGTATAAGATGTGAAAAAAGGAAAAAATAACATAAGTTTCTATAAAGTGTACCCTAATTTTTATCCTCTGTTTCTCCTCAAAATGTTGCCTTAAAGGCACCAAGACTTGGTCCTTTTGTGCCAAGTATTACAAGGAACCTAACTTGTGAACCTAAATTGCTTTCAAAGAGAAGTTTCTCTATCTATATCACACACACACACAACTTTTTTTGGCTCTTTCAATGGTAACTTCTTCTCACCATTAAGGCAAGTTTCTATACTGTGCTTCTCTAGCAATATCAATTGCTTCTAAACATCTCTTATTTCCACAAGTTTTTACACATTTAGGTTTTCCTCAAAACTTTGAATAAAGGGTAACGATTTAGTACTTGCACACAACGTACTCATTTCTTTTTTTTTCATGTGATGTGAGAGTTTTGGGTGAGAAGAAGATGAAGACTATAAGTGGTTTAGGGATAGGGTTGAGTTTGGTGTGTGGGTTTCTTCTATTAGCACTTGTTGCAGAAGTCTATTACCTTCTGAGATGGAAGAAGAAGATCATCAGCCAAGAAAGCGAAGAAGAGAAAGAAGAAGAAGAGCAACAGGTTGGGTACACTAAGGAACTTATCCAGCTCCTCTGCTTCAAAAAGCCTCAATCCTTAGAGGCCAACAATGGTGGGAAAGAAGGGGAAGTCTCGAGGAATAAAGATTTAGAGCATGGGTTGATAGGGTTTGAAGCAGAGCTCATGAAGCTTCATAACCAGAGGCTTCTCTTCACAATCATCGAGGAGACAAGAGCAGATTTGGAATCTGATGATGGAGAATCAAGATCAAGAACAAGGAGCATGAGTGATATACAGCTTGGAGTAAATGACTGTAATACCCCTGGTTCCACTCCTTTGGAGTGTTACTCACTCCATGGATTCAATCCTCTGTTCGAAACAGAGGGTGAGCTTGAGTTTAACAAGTTTTTCAGGTCGTCTTCTTCTTCTCCTCCGCCTAAGTTCAAGTTCTTGAGGGATGCTGAAGAGAAGCTGAGGAGGAGACTGATGGAAGAAAGCAAAAGCAGAGAGCAAAAACTGGAACATTCGAAGGTAACAGAGGGTTCGTTTCTGAAGTTCATGAATCCTGGGATGATGAACAGAGAGGAGAAACAGAGTAGTCAAGAATCTTTCTCTCCTTCTTCAGGTACAAATCTTGGAACGTTAGACCAGAGATCCACACTGGTTGTTTAGTATTTTTTTTTATTAGAGCTCTGTTCAGTGATTTTTACTTTTTCTTTTTTTTTTTTGAATTTTTTATAAGAATTTCAATTTTTATTTGTGTGAATTATCTTTTCTTTTATCTCATTCTTATTCTTTGGGAATGATTTATTCTGTATGTATCAATCTGAAAAATTTGCAAATGCTTATTTTAATTTCGCTTGTGGAACAAAATTTAAGCTAGAAATCAGCTATGGAATTTTGTATTGTCTCCTCTTCACCAAAAATTAAATATTTCTAGTTTGTATAAACCTTTAAGAACATATAAGGTCATCATTAACCCTAAGAAACCCAATTAGATTTTTGTTTTTTTTATTTCTTTAAAAAATGAATCAATCGCGAGTTGACATGTGTGAGTGAAGCCCGTGAACAGTGTAAGAAACTCCGGTTAAAAATTCAAATCTGTACGGCGCCACATCCCACAAGTTTGAATTTTTCAACCTCCTTAAATTTTATAATCTACCAAGTCCCATGAAAATATTAATGGGTGCAATGCTCTTTCATATAATTGGTGTAACTGCTATCAACCCCGCCAATTACGGCACACAATTTAACATCCTGAAGTTTTTTTTCACACACTTGTGATTTTTTAGGGAGGCAAACTGACACACTTGTGATTAAGCACTTAATGATGTTAAGTGCCATTAAAACATACCATTACAGTAAATGTTTATACTAAGTGACTAACTGATAAGTTACAAAATAAAAAGTGACTAATTGAATGAATTAAGAATTTTCAGGAAGAAAAATACCTTTTGTGTTGTCTAAACTATAAAAATTCATGCCATCACGCGATTTATCGCCGAAAGGTTTTGATTTATTTTAAGTTGCCTTTTCCACACTTTTCCTTCAGGAATATACCTACCTACATACAGGTGTGTTTGATTCCATCTGGATGCAACCAAAATATAAGAAGAAATTGATCTCTTTATTCTATGTGCATTACTGTATATAGGACATCTTCGTTTCACCATCCAGATGATCCATCTAAATGGAGATGAGAGTTTTGTTTGTTTAGATACTAAAAATACAACTCATCTAGATGGACCATCTAAATGGAGATGATTCTCTCAAAATGGTAGCAATGTCTATTATACCCCTTATATAATTCACAAACAATAAGTTTAAATCTAATATCATTTTCACTCACGAAAAATGACAAAATCGCATTATCTCACTAACATAAAAAAACGCAATTTCAGCCAAACCGCAAACACGTTTTCTGTCAAAACCCCAAAAACGTGTTTTCCCGCCAAAATAAAAAAAAATATGTTTTTTCCGCCAAAACCGCAAAAACGCATTTTCCGCCTAAACACATTTCCGCCAAAACGCATTTTCCGCCAAAAGCATTTTCCGACAAAACACATTTTTCGCCCAAAACGCATTTTCTGGCCAAAACCGCAAAAAACCGTTTTTCTACCAAAACCGCAAAAACGCGTTTTCTTGCCAAAACCACAAAAACGCGTTTTTTTGCCAAAACCGCGAAAACGTGTTTTCTCGCCAAAACCGCAAAAAATATTTTTTTTCTCGCCAAACTGCAAAAACGTGTTTTCCCGCCAAACCAAAAAAATGTGTTTTCTCGACAAAACCGCAAAAAACGCATTTTCCTGCCAAAACCGCAAAAACGTGTGTTCCCGTCAAATCCGCAAAAACGTGTGTTCCCGTCAAAACCGCAAAAACGTGTGTTCCCGTCAAAACCGCAAAAACGTGTGTTCCCGTCAAAAATCGCAAAAACGTGTTTTCCCGCCAAAACCACAAACGCGTTTTCCCGCCAAAATCGCAAAAACGTATTTCCCGCCAAATCGCAAAACACATTTTCCCGCCAAAACCGAAAACGCGTTTTCCCGCCAAAATCAAAATATGTTTTTTCCCGCCAAAACCGTAAAACACGTTTTCCCGCCAAACCCGCAAAAATGTTTTTTCCCGCCAAAACTGCAAAAACGCGTTTTCCTGCCAAAACCGCAACCGCCAAAACCGCAAAAATATTTTTTCTCGCCAAAACGCAAAAATGTGTTTTCTTGCCAAAACCGCAAAATGCGTTGTCCAGTCAAAACTGTAAAAAATGAGTTTTCCCGCCAAAATCACAAAACATATTTCTCCGCCAAAATCGTGAATATGTATTTTTCCGCCTAATCACAAAGTTATATTTCCATCTAAAATCATATTTTCAAATAATTATATTTAAGTAATAAATAAAAGTTAATATTGTGAAACAAATATAAAAACTATTAAATCTAAACACGGGTATATTAATAATTTTTTTTTACTTAATTCATCCAGATAGAATTGTGTTTCCCACCAAAACCGAAAACGTGCCAAAAACGTGTTTTTCTGCCAAAGCCGAAAATGTGTTTTTCCCCGTCAAAATCGAAAAATGTGTTTTTCCTGCCAAAACCAAAAGTGTTTTTCCCTGCCAAAACCAAAAGTGTGTTTTTTCCGCCAAAAACACATTTTACTGCCTAACCCGTAAAACACGTTTTTCGCCAAAATCACAAAAATGAAAACGTCAAAATGTCGAAACGCTAATTTTAAAATAATTGCAATGTATTTATTTTAGACTAAATAATAAAAATTAATACAGTTAAAATTAATATCAAACATATGATTAAATTAAAATAATGGTATATTTATAATTTGTTCATTACACTCATCTGGATGGAGATAGAAAAAAAGAAACGAACATGAATTTCATCCAGATGGCTCATCTAGATGGTTCATCTGGATGAAGAAACGAACATCCCCTAAAATCTAGATGGATCATCTAGATAGAACATGTGGATGGAGTAGCTAGATGGAGAAACGAACAGCCCCATAATCAGGTGTTCAAAAAAATATATCATTATCAACTCGTGCAGCAAAAAAATACAAAATTTATAATTATAAAAGAGAAATACTTTATGATTAACCTAAAAAGTTTTTGTCCTACAAATAACACTCAAGAGAAAAATAACCAAAATAAAATTTATTAAAGGTAGTAAATATACATTTATATTCATTGGATTAACTAATTCAGATTTAGGGTTTACAGTTATGGGATGAAGTTTTGAAGGTGAAGTTTAAAATTAAAATATATATATATATATATATATATTAATTTTTATAAAATAAAATATCTATTTTGATCATTTTTTCTTGAAAATTAATTTTGTGATAAAATTTTTAAAAAGAGCTATTTGAAAAATATGCCTTTTATAAAAAGATTAAGACTGAACTACTGCTCCTCTTTGACATGAAAGAGGTTAAATCAAAATCATTATCTGAACCGATAATAATTTTCATTTGAAGTGTTTGTTTATACCAAAAAGTATTATTGGACCACCTAACTACTGATCAGAAGTGTGATTTCAATTAGACAATGCGGCAAAGATATTATAAATTTGTTGGACTATTTGGATGCTCTCGATTAGTATCCTTTGGCATTTCTCTCCTTCATTTGTGTGGAGTTTTATTCTCTGAGATTGGATCTGAAATAGTGGAACATGCCGGGGTGATGGGTAAAACGAACTAGTTAGGAAATTTGAGTTATTTTGTATGAGTCGGTTTGTAATTGGATCCGAATTCTCGGGTTATGAGTTGATTTAATATGATACATTATTATTATTTAAGAAAAAAATACTATAAATGTATACCATATGTCTAATATAGGAACTAAAAATACATTTCGTAAAAGTGCACATACATACTCAGTTAAAAGATGCTTATACCTATACACACGTATAATGTAGTTCTGTACATTAATAATGCTGTCATACGTACATATGTACGTATTTGATAACGAATGTGAACATGGCGGCACGTGAAAGAACCAAACTCAAAGAGACAGGAAAAGGGAAGGGGTCCAAGAACACACGTCAACATCGTGTGTCCTACTTTTATTGTGATTTCGAAATTCGCTTTGACACAAGAGCCCAACTTTGCCAAAGATTCATAATTAACTATGATTTTATATGTGGTTTATTTGATAAAATCATGGGCTGTAGTCCGACCAGAAAAATAAACCATTATAACAAATATATATGTCGATAACATCTTCTAATGTTCTGTCATACTAAACAACTATATATGCAGACAAAAAGACAACAACAAAAAAAATTGAAAGATGCCAATTTTGAGAATCAAACTTTAAAATACAACCAATACAAGTTCAAAATTGTAGTGACGAAGCCTAATCTCCACCGTCGACACTTGGAGACAAAATTTCAACTAGTTAACATTATCATCCAATTTTCAGACAATCAAGAATACATAATTGCAAATATCAGTTTACTCACAAAAATCTATCAGTTAAACTCGAATTTTAAAATTATGTAAGCTCATAGTTAGTGTTTTTGCAATCTCAAAGGACCAATTGTTGCCGACAAACAAAAAAAAAATGATCATTTGAACTTCCATTAGTAGTTGATTAATAATGAAGTTACTCTATGCTAGTACGTATGAAAAGACAACGTAGCTAAACAATTGTAGTCTTGTGGTTTGGTCTTGATTCAGTTGGATTAAGCTTATATGGCCATCTTAAAAGACTCGATCCATGATAGGCATTATCTTCTGCAGTAGTCTGTAGACAGTGGCTTACCAGTTCTGTCTTTCAATTCTATGTCCTCTTTTTTTAATCAACTTTTTTTGATGATTGAAACTAGAGTTTAATTTGGTAGGACTTTTGGAAAATAACAAAAGACATCGTGTATCAGTAGCTCACTATCATAATTCATAAACAAAGTAGATTTTAAGAAACAATTTCTTAAGTTAATTTGTTTTGGCTTCTTATTTTTAATTTTTGAATTGAATGTAAAATTGTATTTAAACCAAAAAAGCCTTTTGTACAATAAATGTACTCCATAGCTGGGTCCTATTAACCAATTTTTTATATTCTGAGAGTGATAAAGTTATCAGTTCCCTGCACTTTGTTCCACTTTGTTTGGTTTATTAAGCCACTTCGTTTGGTATTTTTACGAGTTTAGGTAGGCCCAATAAAATTCACTAAATAGGCCAGGGTGACGGAAAACAAAATGACTCCAAAGAAAATAATTAATTAGAGAAAAAATCGATCAGGAGGTGTTAGAGAATACGTCTCTAGTACCGTTTTTTCAGCCTAAAGAACCAGGCCTAGGCCCGTACTAATTTTTTTTTTTTTGAAACACAGCATGTTCTAACTTCTAATGTAATTGGGAAAACTGTTTTCTCGATACATGATAGTTGAATTGTTCGGATATATATATCCCCACAAAAAAATATCTTTGTCTGAATATAGAATAGAGTCACTAGTTTTGGATAGAACTTTGCAATTAAATCTTTGATTAGTCATTCACTTATGTAACTTTGAGATCAGAAGCGTAAAACTGTTATTATCATGCTATAGTATAATTGATCTTATTGATTTTTTTTTTTTTGATAACCCAGTATCCGACCACTAAGCGTGATCGACTAGCCCACCAGGCCTAAGCCCACGTCATTACAGGATTTTTAAGCCTCCACTTAAGGGTCCCTGGTTACGCTAGTGGTCTGGAGCGCCACATCACATCCGCAAGTAAATTATGTGGTGGCCGGGAGTCGAACCCAGGGTGCCCGTATTGAAGCTTTTGGTTTCCTCAAGACAACCACTGGACCAACTCGTCCGGTTATAATTGATCTTATTGATGTGTTAGTTAGAAATAGAGAATAAATGATAGTATATATATATATTGGTTTATTAGTCGGTGATTATTATTCTAATTAAGATTGATGATGCGCTTTAGTCTTTATACAACAGTTTTGTGTCTCACAGCTACTGTCATACTAATACGATGTATCTTCAGGTTAAGCTTTTTATATACAAATGTACATATATTATACAGTAGACTTAGATAAATAACTTAGTAATAAACTACAACTAGCATGTGCACTTCCATTATATACTATATAAAGTAGCAATATAAAAATAAATATTATACTATAAAGTGTGATTTACCTCGAGAGGGGAATATTTTCGTAAGAATAAGATAAACTATGGGGATGATCAACACGGGCGCATGTTTGCTTTAGTGGGGGACGGGGGACAAAAGTCAAAATTACACTGAAATTTTCAAGATATTCAATCTTAAAGTTCCCTAACCCCCAAGACATTCAATAAGTCAACTTCTTGATTGAGATAGATTAACCATTCCATGGTTTTGTGGACACTAATTAGCTTAGGATCCTCCATTTATTAAAAAAGGGAAGTAGGAAACGTGGACGGACAAACATTTGTCTTGGACTCTTGGATAGAAGACAAGCGTTCATCTTACTCCTCTCTGATGTTAATTGGAAATCATTATAAAGTATTTTCAAATGAAATAAGGTATTCTGCGTTTTAGAAAACTTTATTTTACAGAATTTTAATTTTTTTTTTAAATAACTGTGATATACAAACTTAAAATTTGAAAGTAGGAATTGCAAATAAATTTGGCATAAGAAAAGTAAAATATCGTTTATGAAAGTTAAACATATATTGATGCAACTTAATTTAGAACAATTATAATATATATGTGTACTTTCATTTATTCTGTTTTTATTAATAGTTATCTTAATTAGTGAGGATGTTTTTTTTAAAGAAATAATAGTTTTAGGATTATTTAATTCTTTATAAATAAGCTTTTAATGAGTTGTATTCAATTGATATTTGATATTAATATTTTATAGTTATTTGTACTTTATAAATATCTTTTGATAAACAGATTGAAAATAGTATTTTTATTTTTACTTTCAGTAGATTTATAGATTTCAAAGAATCTAATAATGCATTATTTTATATATTTTTAGACTAAATAAAATTATTTGCATCTTTCTAGTTCCACTATGTTATATATTTTTTTGTTGAATATACATATGTATGTTATATTTTTTGCTGAATATATATATATATATATATATATGAAATCTTATGAGACATATTAGAGATTATTTGTGATCAATTGGAGAATCCGACGAAAGAGACAAATCGCCTACCGCAGAATAATTTAGCAATACTTAAAGACAATGACTGCTATTGTTTCGAACTCAAACGTTGCGCTTAGATATTTAAAAAAAACAATATAAATTTTCATCAAATATTTTACCCAATGTAGACACAAAATAGTTTTATTTTTCACTTTGTGTTTGGTTAAACAAAACTTTACTTCAGAAAACAAGGTATGATAACATATCAATGCAACAAATATAAATGTATAAAAACAATTACATCCAAAATATTAAAATCAGATAGTTAGGCATCATCATCCAAATCAAATACTGCAAACAATGTATTACATACATTCATATTATGTATATAAAAGCGCCTAGAACATGGATGAAGATCTAGTTCTCAACATTCTAACAGAAGTCTTTAAAAAACCAGCGGAATATGATTTCTTTTAAGTTGAATGACAACATAAACTCTTTTTTTTGGAGGGGGGGATGTGAAGGTTGTAACACAATGATATAGTATATAAAATTATAGGTCGCAAACAGTAAAGAAAAAAATATCAAGCTATATGGATTTATATAGATTCTTTGAAAAAAAAGATCAATATCTAGCTTTCTTGATCTTTTTACCGAAATCTTGAAGAACAGACGGAGGAAACATAGATTCGACTTCTCTTGATACATCCAAGAATACCACGGATCTCTTTAACCACATGGCTCTCCCTTTCACAGCCGGAGATGCTTTTGGCTTTCTTGGCGGCCGAGGAGGACAATAACACCTTATGTTTGAATTGTTGGGCGTTTCTAGGATCTCTAACCGTGAAGTTTCATCATTATATTCCCATTTTCGTTTGCTTCTTGATTCATACTGGAGCTTTTCTTGTTCTTGTTCTTGACCTTGATCTTGATCTTGATCTTGATCTTGACCTTGTTGTTGGTTGTTTTTATCACTTCTAGGTTTATTTTCTTGAAGAGTTGAAGATAATGATGATTCTTGAGGCTGGGTTTTTGATGGAACTAGGAGACTATCGGCTTTTTGCATGGCTGCCATATCTTTGTCATCAGGCAAGAACTGAAATATCTTTGTGTCTGGCATCTTATCACAAATAGGGAGAAACAGAAATAGAAAGGAAAAATATAAAGACAACCCAATGACTTTGATATCAGAAACAGCAACAAGACCTCGGTATATATATTTATATTAATGTATACGTGTGTGAGAGTACTGTGTTTGTATTGTTGTATATATATATATATATATATATATATGTGCTGTAACTCAATAAGGAGGAAAATAAATTGTAACTAAGATACTTGTGTGAGTGTATGTTTGATATGTGCGTGTCGCGCTTGATATATAGCAAAGAGCGACATCTCCAAATTAGCGAGACATGCAGACCGTAAAAATAGAAAGGACCTTTCTTAATTATATTTTTGCTTGTAAAAATTGCACAAACAGAAAGAAAGAAGACTTTCTACTCACCGAGACCCTATCTATAATAAGTAAAGTATTATGTATAAATTGTATTTAACCCAGCTTCTCTAACATAACCCATTAAAAAGATTGAAGGAATATATATGACCTTTAAATCAATTTTCACAAAGAAAAAATGTCCAAGTTTATGAGCGTTATACTAATTCTAATAAAAGGTTGCTTAAATTAAATATCTCGGTAACATATGATGAATTATAGAATCAAAATTAAAGATATAATAGCTTGAATTCAAACCTAAATAATCAAAGTTTTGTAAACATCCAAATCTGAAATGGATCTAGCTAGGGTTTGTGTATATGGATGACCTTTTGTAAAATAAGGAGATAAAAAGCATAATTTATCGTTAATATAAGACATTATGTACGAGCAGGGTTTGAATACTTTGTTAAGCAATATCAAGTTCAATACACTCTACACTGATAAATTATGTACATCATCTTGAACTTATATATGAGCATTAGTATAATACTATAATTTCATATAAAATCATGTGGGTCCTGTCCTGACTTCTTTACACAGAGAAATTGAAATGAAAACGCACTTTGTGCGAGGGATCCAATGTAAAAACACACTTGCATATCTTTCTGCATTTAGATACAAGTCACACAAATATAAATTAATCACTGTCTCTTAGCTCTTTGTATTATTATTATTAAAACTTTAGCCATAAAGAAACCCTTCTTTCTCCATTCTCAGATTCATGTCTTTTCATCTTTTTTTTTACCACTAAGTACTGTATCAGCATAAAAAGTAGCGAGGGAATATTCAAAAAACATTATTTATAACTCATTTCCTAGACCTTAGCAATTTTTATTTCACCATTAAACTATTAAGCATATATATATATATATATATATATATATATGTTCTTCTTTTTGCAATTGATGTTTTTTATATATTTAAAAGTAAAATGATATATATTTACTAAATTAATTGATGATTTTATATATGTTTAACAATTTGAAATATCCTGTCCAAAACGTAAGGGCATCCACATCAATGAACCTCCCCTTTGGGGGTTCATCTTTTCTTTTTTTATTATTAATTTTTTTGTTTTTCTTTTTTGTTTTTTAAAAAAAAAAAGGATAGACCACTCGCGGGCCGCCACGTGTCGTGGGGCCCGCGCTACAATGATGAACCAGGTTCACTAGAGAGAGCTTTAGGAGAGAAGGGATTAGAAGGTTTAATTATTTTAATAGTTTTTTTGTGTTGAAAAGTGTGTGAACCCCATCTAAACCTTTGATGGGGGTGCTCTAATGCATGTCACATCATCTCAACTGCGGGGTTCCTATATATTCACATATATCCAATTGGTAGTTAGCCAAACATATATAGAATATAACTAAATAATTTGTAATAAAATCAACATCTAACAACACTTGAATAGAACAATAATTTAATATTACACAACATATTAATTCAACTCGAACTATAGAAAATAAAATTGTTACAATGTATACTTTGGTTATGAAAGGTATACATATATACACCTCATAGTTTGGGTGCAATTTTTCATAATAACGCTCATGTGACTGAGTGACTCGTATACTTACTTTTGATTCATCAAAATCAGATCACGTGATTATATAACTAACATCTGCTGCATCTTTCTTTTGTTAAAGTATCTGCTGCATCTTGTGTGGAATCTATTCTCTTTTTAGCTTTATAATCAGTTTTCCATCCTTGATCTTATTAATTACTTAAAGCTTTCATGTGATCGTGATGCCACTGTTTCACTCTTTGTATATATTTATCCAATATTCACGGTTAACAAAATACAAAACTAATGCAATATCCATACTACACTCGTATATATATATTAACACGCATCAATTGGGGTTTTAGCTATGTAGCTTGATATGTGTGACAATGACATACACGTTATATTGATAATTACACCAATCAAATTATTACATAATTTGATAAAATATACATAAATTGTTGCATTTGGCGTAGTCTAAGGTCTCTTGTAAATGGTAAGAGTGATTCCTAGGATTCCTTCATTGACACATATGGTTTCAAAGAGGTTGTAGATTTGGTACGACTTGTTTGTTATTTATTCATTTTCATAATTGCCCACACCGGAAATTCTATAGATAATACATTTTATTTGTTTTACCCAAATTTAATCATTTTAAATGGTTGCAATTTTTTTTGAGTTTTATAAAATCTGGATTTAATTTGGTTACAAAACCATTTCAATTAGAACATGTAGTCGTTCCAGCTAATATCATAAATTATCTATATAAAAATATGGGCGAAAACACTAAACTTTCAGAAAATATGGTATATATACGTACAACCATATATCATATCAGCATGGTACGCAGATATTTTTTTTTTATTTTACTTTCTTTACGTAGAAAATAATTGAACTCGTCGCTACATCTGTAACGCCCCAACCGCCCCTACCGATGAGTCACCCATCCCTCTATCGGGTTCGTGGGCCCCATCTCTCTCCGACGGTCGGTGCGTTAATTTTTTCAAGGTTCGAAATCATTGTTTACTGACCCTGCAATCACCACCCGACCTTTCCCCGTGTTTTGGCCTCACTCGCACGGTATCGCGAATCACTTCCCGATAGGTCACCCATCCTTTCACTACTCCAGCATAAGCACGCTTAATCCTGGAGTTCTAAATGGATGTGTGACGGAAAAGGTAAGTCAACTTTGGTGACATAAGTAGCCAAATTAATTTTTTTTACGCTTTTTCACATATCACAACTCGGGATGTTACAACATCTTTGCAAACAATTTGTCCTCACAGTGATCATTTGGTTGTAGAAATTCATGACTATGCAACGAAATTCTGTAACGAGAAAAAGATTATGTAGTGAAAAGTGGAGAAGAAAACTATTTTGGAATTCTTTTGAAAGTTAACGATAATAATAATTCGAAAGATGACAATATGCTCCACGCTGGGACCCTTCGGAGATTGCTTGGGTTTCACCGCATCCTAAGTTTATTGTTCTTGAGATTTGTTCCAGAACTCCTATGTTTCATTTTATTTCGAATCCAGCCCCATGTTTTTATGATGGGATAAAATATTAGAAGTTTACGAAAAGAAGAAATATAACGCTATTACGATATCATTTTTTTCTGTCAAGTAAAAGTCAAATTTGAGCAATTACACATCCTTGATTCCTTTTTACTAGATATATATCTGCAATTGCGAAACATATTACTTTGATGAAATAGTCTTATACCTTTTTTTTCGTTAAAATTTTGATTGATCTCTTATATTCTAATTGAAAATGGTAAGAGAAATATAGTATTTTGTAACCAGTGGTCACAGTAGTATAAGTGGTGTAACGGCTAAACATTAAGTTGAAATCATTTTTCGGAGTAGAATGAATTTCCTTTTCTTTAGATTCTCCATGGTTTTAATTAAATATCTAAAGCACCTCCTAATACAGAATACTAAAAATGGTACAAAACATACTATTAACACTTTTTCAGGCTACTATTATAATTTTAATTTGTCTATTACTAACAAATCAATAGTTTTAGTTAACATCTATGATATCGAAAGCCAATACACAGAAATAGAATGTATGGATCTCCAGAAGTGAGATTTTTATTTTTATTTTCGGAAATGGACACATATTACGAGCGTATATTCAAACATATATATGTATATATATTAATATTTTTAATAAAATTTATGAAAAAGATATATGATTCAAAAATAAAATAAAATAAACATAATAATAATTTAATATTCATTCAGCTGACTTCATATTATAATGGTAAAATTATTAACAAATTAAGTTTATGAAAAATGTTATCCAATTAATTAACTTAATTATGTTTGACACAAATAATTGACATGATATATTTGAATAAATATGCAAAGTTTGCTAAAAAACTATTGTGTACAAAAATAAATGATAGTATCGGTTTTAATATTTGCATATGTTTATTTCTCTGTTGTAAGAGTATTATAGTTTGCGATTTTATATACAATTTATTACTTATTTATAATAATGATTTTTTTTAATAAAAGCATGATTCAAGAAATATTGGTATAGTATAAACAATTATACGAAAACAGAAGACACACTCTCATCCAAATAATTACATCTCATGCTCATGCTTAATTATGCTGCTTCCCCACATTCAATCATCATTACACCATTTTCTCAATCTCTGCCAACCTTTTTCAGCAAATACCCTACTTTGTTACAAGTTTTATAATCTTACTTTTTTTTTTTTTTTGATAACTCAGGTGTCCGAAACTTATTTAGAGGTCCGACTATCCCCCGAAGGGGTCCTGAACCCCAACGGAAGGAATGTTAAATCCGTTGTGGCCACCGCATGTCGAACCCAGGGCGCTACTCACAGCTGTGAGCGCTTTATAATCTTACTTTTTTTCTCTATGTTGAATTTTTTTAAGTCCCTTGGGGATTGCGTATGATACTCCGGTCGGCGTTTCATTAATAGACCCCAAAAAAGTCGACATCATTCTTCTGGAGTGGGGTTAAAGGGTTCAAGCCACTCACGATTACAACAAAAGATGAGGGTCGTAACGCATGTAATAAACGTACATTCACCACTAAGATAGACCATATTTTTTCAAAACACAATTGTTTTGTTTGTGTTTCATGTTTTTTGTTTCAATTCTTAAGAACAGTATAACATTTCAAGTATATAAATCCACACTACGTCACATGACATATGAATATACTCAATGAATCTTATTCTGAAAAGCCCAATTCAATAACCAAGTTTTGGCTGACCCGATTATCCCGGACCCAAAACCGTAATATTCGTACAGGTTGGGCTGTAAATAGGTGGCCATGTGTCGTCACACTCTTAGATATAGGTTCCAGCGAAAACCTAACGGCCAAGATCAGTTTGCATTTGAGCCATATAAAGAAAAGTTTCTTTAGTCTTTTCTGAAATTTTGATCCCATTCAGGGCTGGTGCATTTCAGGATCCCAGTTTCTCCTTTTGTTCTTCACTAAAAAGTTCACCAGGTCACTACCTTTTGTTGTTATTTGCGTTTTTGATCATCGATAACTAGAATAATCTGCTTGGATCGACATGTAAGATCATTTTCAATTGGTATAGGTCGTCAAATTAATGAAGGATTCTTGGAAATCTTATAACTGGCCGAATCCAGAAGTGATTGTTACTGGGTGCATAAACGAGTAAAACCACAAGTTTTGTTAAACATGAATAAAACTAGTGAAGAAATACACTAATTTAAAAAAAAAAAAAATTATGGGGGCATGTGCACCCTCTCTCCCTTTACTGGCTTCGCCCCTCTGCATTGCGGTTTTCATGGTGTAAAGATTAGTTAAGAGATAAATATCATTGAATATTTATGGACTTAGGAATAGCTTAATTAAATTTATTATCGAAAATGTACTCGACGTGGACATGGGGATGATATTGTTAAATAGGATTTAACATGGCCATCGATTAGATCCGTTGACAAATAAACTCAATCTTACAAAAAAGGATGTTTTGTTACTAGTCTTTATTTATTATATACAGCTAGAGATTGAAGAATGGCCGATGGCGAAGACATTCAAACCGCTTGTTTGTGACAATGGAACCGGAATGGTTAAGGTAAAGTTTATCTAAAACTCAACGTGTATGACTACTATATACCATAAAATACGAAAGTAAGATTTTGAGTTTAGGCTGGATTTGCGGGTGATGATGCACCAAGAGCGGTGTTCCCGAGCATTGTAGGCCGTCCACGTCACACGGGCGTGATGGTTGGGATGGGGCAAAAAGATGCTTACGTTGGAGACGAGGCTCAGTCAAAACGTGGTATATTGACCCTCAAGTACCCCCATTGAGCATGGTATTGTTAACAATTGGGATGACATGGAGAAGATTTGGCATCACACTTTCTACAATGAGCTTCGTGTCGCTCCTGAAGAACACCCGGTTCTCTTGACCGAAGCTCCTCTCAATCCCAAGGCTAACCGTGAGAAGATGACTCAGATTATGTTTGAGACATTCAACGCTCCTGCTATGTATGTTGCCATTCAAGCTGTTCTATCACTCTATGCTAGTGGTCGTACAACTGGTTAGTATAACTTTTTTCGAACATGCGCGATGGTTCATTAGCTTTGTGCGAAATTGATTTAGATTAACTGTTACAAGAACACTATAAATGAATAAAAAGCAATAGCTAAGAATAAAATAATATGAATGAAGAAAAGTGATTATTCATATACTCAAAATTAGTGAGAAACAAATTTATTCTTTAATATTTTACAAAAGAGAAGAAATGAAAAAATAATACTCTTTATAAATAGTGTGATTTCTTAGGAATAATAAAAATTTCTGTTTTTATCATTTCTCAGATCACTATTCAAAGCCTTACTATTGATTTGTACGAGGCCAAAGCATTCAAAAGTAATTAGGTTTAGGTTTTATAAAAAAAACGTGTTTGAGCTTGAGCTAAATTAGTTTTTTATTGCATTTGCTTTCAATAAACAAGTGAGACAATATTAATATAAATATTAGTTTTTATTTGAAATTAGTTTTATATATCTCCAAGATACCTAAATTTATCTTTGATATATACTAGGGTCTTTATCAGCGCTACGCGCGGATCATATGCTTTAAATTTGTTATTTTTATAAATTTGTAAAATTTTTGTTTATATTATTTTTAAAAATTAGCAGTTGTATTTTTTGCTAACTCTAACAGATTTTTTTTACAATTTCCAATTATTGCTATAAATTTAAAATACGACTTTCAAAGTTTAATGTTTTTAGCAGAAAATCTTTTATTATTATAAATTAGGTTCATAGTTTGTCAAGAAAACAAAAGAGTAACCCAAACAACACTATAAAGATGTGTAAAATAGTTTGATGTTCTTATGTGTCATTGGCTCTTGCTTACCTTTTAGGTGATGTAATGTACTATTGTTTTGTATTTTATTATTATTTTTTTTTTTTTTTTTTGAAGTTTTGGATAATATTTATGAAGTTGTTATTTTTTTGTTGACCCAAAATATTCGATGGGCCATGACTCACCGACTAATCTTTAAAGATCTATCTACCAGGGTAAAACGGATCCGGTTGCTCGCAAGAAAAATTAAATACCTATATTGCCTAGCTATAAGAATGATAAAATCTGAATTAGTGAGAATTTAAACTCAAATCTCTTAGAGACACTGAAATGCCTTCAATTCGGCACCAACTACAAAGGCGTGGTTTGTATTGTAACATCTTACAGGTGATGTTAAAGCAAGTATTACTTTCATGTATTGTTTTTGATTAGTTTTTAAAATATTTCATACATGGTTCACAAAAAAGCTTCCATTTTTGCTTGATATCGCAGATTATTTGCGATCCTTTCTTTGGTCTTAAGGTAGCTCTAAGCTTTGCACCTTCGTGGCACTTGTGGCTCACGTATGCAATTAATATGCAAGTATTAGAATACTTTCCTGATAACTAATAATACGCAAACCTGATCTCATTTGTTTTTATCTTTCGTTTATCTGTTCAGATACAACATTTCTAGTGTTATACCCATCCAGTATTCCCATCAAAAAAACTCTTATCTACTTTGTGTTACCACACATCAAGGTAGCACAACAACGTCATGTCAATTCTTAATAGAAATAAAAGACATTTTCTTTACAACATCTATTTGAACCATGAAGCCTTTTAGATGTGTTCCTTAGTACATGTTTAGCCTTGTAACTCTTTACATAAATCAACTAAACTTTGATGCTATGTGTAATGAAGCTGTTGATTTTTAGTGTATATAGTTGATTACTGAGTGTGTTTCTTTTTTGCTTCTTTTTTCTGCAAACTCCTGGGATGTACAACGTTAGGATGGCTAACACATTGAACTTCCATTTGACTTCTACAATGCCACAACTTCATCTACGTCCCAGGGACTGACTTAGTTGGCCTCTCTTAGATATTATGAATAGGTGCAGGTATGATTCCTGTGCTTGGAAAGGAGGCTTTTTGAGTTGTTAGGTAGGCCATACATGTGTTCATGTGTGGTTAGCGTAAGAGAGCTCCCTCCAAATCTAAGAGGAGCTTATAGAGAAGAGACCAAAGCTCATCAACTGTTTTTTTATTTTTATCTTGTGTGGTTCTTTCATTCTATTTCCCTTTGTGATTATTTTCTTTCTGAAAAAATCCTTTGTGATTTAAAGAAATTCCACAAAATTACTCCAACTAAATTTCATTAAACTTTTTAATACTCAAACCATTTTGCTACCCAGTTTGATGTCCCAATTAATTATTTTGTTCATTTTAATATACAAAGTTTTAAAATTATGCTTATTTTAATAATATTCAAACTTTGTTTATTTTACTTAATAATACTAATAAATATCAAACAAAATTCAAAAATATTCTAAAATCTAAGAAAAATGTTAAAAATTTTAATTTTATTTTACGATTTAGGAAAATTTTAAATAAATTAGGGAGAAAATTTTTAAAATTTAATTTTGAAGAAAACATAATTTTATTTCTATTTGAAAAAATAAACTAAATTCAATATTTAAAACTTAAAGTTTATAAAAAAAAATAGATTATAAAAATATTTACTTTATTCCTAAAACAGAAAAATAAAATTTATTTTTCTATTTTTTTTGTAAATTTTAGAGATTTTTAAAATTACGTTTGAAACTTATTACTATTTTATTAAAATAAAAGCAAAGTTTGGTTATTAAAGGTGCATAGGTTTAAAAGTGTGTATACCTTAAAATTAACAAAATAATTTGTTAAGGTACTAAATTGAGTAGCAAAAAGGTTTAGATATTAAAAAGTTTAACAAAATTTAATTAGGATATTTTTAATTATATACCTAAATAAAGACTGGTAAAGACCAAGGAATGGAAAGAGTATGGGGAACTCTTCAACAAATGGATTCTTAGAATTGACAACAAAAGTTGCGTGCGAGATGAAAACAATGCAAACCATAGCAAGAACACCTGATTAAAATAGATTAGAGAGTAAACCTGACTGTAACTTGCGGAGACGCTTCTCCTGATTCGAAGCATTTTGATATATGCGTCGTCTTTCCCATGCTGCACCTCAAACTCGTGCCATTTGGTGTAGCAGAAACATCCACACCAACTTCTTCCAATCATATATTAATCAACCCCAAACATATATCAACCAATTTAAATGTTATAATAAATTTTTAAAGAAGGCATCTTCAATTAAATCAAGTCAAATATTCACATAACTAAATGCTCACCTAGACTCCAGTATAATAATCACAAAATAACATGCCATATTCTTCAAACTAAATTATGAATCTGTCAAATCCCAAAATTATTCACTATCATTTACAGGAACGGAAATTATTGCACATAAACATAGCATCATTTACTGAATTATGGGTCATACCTTAGATCAGCATAATGAGATGCATACTTGTAGACTGCATCGATTTCTCCAAACTTCTCTTCACATCCTTTATCCCTGTGTGGAATCCCAAATTCTAGTGCTTGTATCAGCCTTGTTCTGGGAACACCAAACATCTCTGTTGCACGTGATATTTATATTTCATACATCTCAAGCCTCTAGCCTTCTGAAACCTTTCTGGTGGCTTCTTCATTAACTTTCATAGCTCACTTGGCCAGACCATAATCCTTTTCTAACTTGGCATACTGAGTGTATAAGGTCCTGACAGCATCTCATGGAGCCTGAAAGAAAGATAAGAGAAGTTAGATCAAGCACAAATTGATAGATAACATAAAACCTTTAAACCATAAAGAATGTGTACAAAAGGTAGATTGCCATTCAAACATCATGATAAAAAAACTCTCTTGTTCGCTCCAGATCTAGGTCTTTAACATGAGGATACTTTAATATCTTGACACCTCTTTCATACACATTGAAAGCATCTTCAAAGTACTCATTCTCCTCAAGAAGGGAAGCATAATTCAGAATTATTTGTGGCATCGCTATCCTCAAATTCAATATATTCTTATATAGACTTCTCTCGTAAGACTAAGGACAGTAGAGAATCAGAAAAGAGCCAAGTGCAACAAAGAAACATCATGAGAAGCAAAAAAAAAAAAAACAGGAAAACATATGGGTAAGAACAAACCTGCAGTAAACAAAAAAGAATGTTCCCATGTCTCTGACGGAACCAGAGAGGCTATACAATCAGGCTGTGTATCCATATGGCATGTTCCTCCATTCTCCAATCTCCATCCCTGGATAAAACAATTGAAGTTAATACTTAATTTCGATAAGATTGACTAAAGGTTCTAGTTTGTAATTATGTGAAACAAATCTGGAATGTATGCGAGCAAATGTGCAAAAGAACCTCTTCTCGTATCCATTTCACAATGTTCTTCAAAGCTCGTCTATATGCATGATCTCTTCTTATTCATTCTCACTTTTACTCCTTGAAAGTAACAATCCAACATTGGTCAGGGAACCAAACACAAATTGATTGGTCCAAAGATTTTTAAAAAAAAAGAAAGAAAAAAACTAATGTGCGAACAGTTTTCTTACCATGATCCATGTTGACCACTAATATATATGCATTTTACCACTTGGTCGTAATAATCTGTGAATTTCCAAGAAACACAACAGTAGATATATTTTTAATCAGAATCTAACAAAACTCAAGATATTTCACATAAATTTGTTTAGACACATACATAGAAACATCTAACAAAATTCAGATGAAATTGGGTTAACGACATGACGATTGGACATTAAAACTCATAATTAAATATGGAGACTTTTCTGTTGTTATAAAATGATTTCATGTTGGACTGACCAGTCCGAGAAACCATGAATCTGTTATAGAACATTAAGAAATCGTTAATTCGTCAACGACATGCATCATCCATTTATGATTGAATCTATAAGAAGTTAAATAATTGAGAATAATGCTAACCTTTTCTATGGTTGATGCTTTACCTTTTCTACGATTGGAGTCGAACTTATTTGTTCGCCCTCGCAATGCTGTTCATCTCATTTGAGTGATTCCGTTCGAAGGCTTCATGTTAATTCTTATTTTATGGGAGGATAAAAACAAAACCACTAAACAATTTGTCGATCTAGAATTAGATACTGCCGCTTCCAAGGAAACTTGACTATCGAGGAGGCGATTAGGGATCGAAACTTGGTGCGGCAAAATAGTAATGAAACCTATATCCGGAAGGAGATTGCAGAAAAGAGATGCTAAAGAAAAAGTAATATCTTTGAAAGAAGGCGTAATGATCTATTTAAAGCTTGAGGCTACACCATGAATCATGAAGGAACGTCTTTCGGCGAAAGCTTTTTGGAAGAGAAATCGATTAATTTCGTTTTTCTTTTATTTTTTTGAGTTGGCATGTTAAATTAATGACATAGCATTTTCCAATGTTGTTATTGGTTGATTTTTTATGCTTAACATATTGAACTTTTATTATAGTAGTGATACTTAGCTAGAAATACAAAATTTTACTGAAATATTGTTAACATTCTGTTTTAGTGATTTCGGTTAAACATTGTAACTACTAGGTTTAAACAAAATATAATATCCATGATCCTTTTGCAATTGTTGGTTTAGGTATTGTTCTTGACTCTGGAGATGGTGTGAGTCACACGGTACCAATCTATGAGGGTTACGCTCTTCCGCACGCAATCCTACGTCTTGACTTAGCAGGTCGTGACCTAACCGACTACCTCATGAAAATCTTGACAGAACGTGGCTACTCCTTTACCACGACAGCTGAGCGTGAGATCGTTAGAGATATAAAAGAAAAGCTCTCTTATATTGCTCTAGACTACGACCCAGAACTCGAGACTTCAAACACAAGCTCTTCCATTGAGAAAAGCTTCGAGCTTCCTGATGGACAAGTGATAACCATTGGAGCAGAGAGGTTCCGGTGCCCAGAAGTTCTGTTTCAGCCATCAATGATTGGAATGGAAAATCCAGGAATCCATGAAACAACATATAACTCCATCATGAAATGTGATGTGGATATTAGGAAAGATTTGTATGGAAACATTGTGCTAATTGGTGGAACCACAATGTTTGGTGGGATCGGTGATAGAATGAGCAAAGAGATCACAGCTTTGGCACCTAGTGTTGACATGAAGAAATCATGGATCCCTAAAACATGGTTCCCAAAATTATGGACCTTGTTTATGGGAGCTCATGAATTCATGGATCCTTAAAACATGGTTCCCAAAATCATGGACCTTGTTTATGGGAGTTCATGAATTCATGGACCTTGTTTATGGAAGATGTCTTTTGTATTCTCTATATATTACAATGTATTTGCAAAGAAATGAATTAAGGAAATAAGTTTCTCTCCTTCTTATTCTTATTTGTTCTTGAGTGTTCTTGAGTGTTCTTGAGTGTTCATACTCTTTCTCTTCATAAATCATCAATTCTAACATGGTATCAGAGCTTTAAGCTCCTACTTCATTCCGCAAACCTTCTCTATCCTTCTCTTTTATTCAGCAAAGCTTTTATGTTATTCTCATTCCGCAAATCATAAAAATGGAGAAGGAAAACATAATTTCCGTGACCCTTGAGGGTCCTAATTATCTCTCATGGTCAAGAGTGGCCAGAATCACCTTGGGATGTCATGGACTTTGGGACAGCCATATCATGAAGGCTGGAACTTCAAAGAGGATGGCTGAAGAAGATAGATACGTGAACAACCACAACCAATGGGTTCAAGAAGACCAACAAGCTCTGGCTTTCATCTGTAACTCCTTGTCAAAACCAATCCTGAAGATCAATTCTCACATCAAAACCACCAAGAGACTATGGGAGAGTCTTCAAACCGCTTATGGGTGTTTATGGGAGAGTCTCCAAACCATCTATGAGAACGACCGGTTCCTCAGCTTTCTCCTACACCTAGACTCATCATTCAACACACTGATAAATAATTTCTTTACTGGAAGAAAGATTTCATGCCTAGATGATGGTGATCCTCTCAAAGGCCAGCCGGATAAATGTAAACCCAAGGAGCATCAAGCAATTCAAGGGAGAACCATGTATTCTGCTCACATGGGTGATTCAACTGAAGACATGTGGAGAAATCAAGTTGGTACAACCTCATCTGATGATTTTGTGACCAGAAAAGACGCCAATTCCTTTATCTGGAGCACTATCTTGGCTCTCTTTGCTTCCAAGAAGGCTGGTACACATTCTCTTGACTCTAAACCTATCATAATAGATTCAGGAGCAAGCCATCACATGATTTGTGATAGGAACTTGATTAGTAATATCCAGCCTGCCGTAGTGAATGTAGTCATAGCAAATGGTGATAAGGTGAAGATAGAAGGGATAGGGAACCTTAAAGTGTTTGATAAGGAATCTACTGCCTTGTATATGCCTGGATTTTCATCTAACTTGTTATCAGTAAGAAGGGCTACGATTGATTTGGGCTGCCAAGTTATGTTCAGACCAGATGAAGTTGAGTTTCAAGACCTGAAGACAGGAAAGGTCATTGGAAAAGGGCACAACCATCAGCAGATGTATCATCTTGAGAGGAATATGGTGCCAGAATCATCTATGCCTCACTGCCTGGCTAGCACCGTTAATGGCGCTGAGAACACAATATGGCATGCCAGATTGGGACATCCCCATACAAGAGCTTTAAACCTGATATTCCCTGGAGTGGTGTCTAAGAATGAAGAGTGTGAAGCCTGCATATTGGGGAAGCATTGTAGGACAGTCTTTCCACGGTCTGGCACCACCTATGAGAGTTGCTTTGACTTGGTTCACTCTGATGTATGGACGGCTCCATGTGTGTCAAGGGAGAATCACAAATACTTTGTCACCTTCATTGATGAAAAATCCAAATACACTTGGTTGACACTGATTCAGTCCAAGGATAGGGTGTTAGACGCCTTCAAGAATTTCCAAGCTCATGTCTCCAACCACTTCAATGCCAAGCTGAAGATCCTCAGATCAGACAATGGTGGAGAATACACAAGTCATGCATTCAAACAGTACCTGGCTCAACATGGAATTATTCATCAAACAAGCTGTCCATATACTCCTCAACAAAACGGAGTTGCTGAAAGGAAGAACAGACACCTGATGGAGGTAGCCAGATCAATGATGTTCCACACCAATGTTCCAAAAAGATTCTGGAGTGATGCGGTGGTGACTGCTACTTATCTGATCAATAGGACTCCAACTCAAGTCCTCAAAGATCTATCACCGTTTGAAGTCCTTAACCAGACCAAGCCAGCTTTGGACCACTTACGGGTGTTTGGATGTCTCTGCTTTGTGCTGATACCAGGGGAGCAGAGAAATAAACTGGATGCCAGGAGCACAAAAGCGATGTTCATTGGCTACTCTCCAACACAAAAGGGGTATAAGTGCTATGATCCAGTAGCCAGAAAAGTTTTAATATCAAGGGATGTGAAGTTTGTGGAAACAAAGGGATATTATGAGGTGAAGAATTGGGATGATCTGAGGGACTTACCGCAATCAGAAAGAGCCACAAACCTCAGAATCATTTTGGAAAACTTCGGCATTGGCATGTCTCCAGCAACTCAAGAAACAAGAAGGAATATCCCTGAAGCTACTGCACCTGTTCCAGAAGCTGTAGTTTAAGAAGATGTGATTAATGAAAATGAAAAAATTGCCCATCCTGACCCTGAAAGGGGGAATCAACAAGAAGCTCATGATCAGGATGAGACCAAATCAGAATCAGTTCCTGAGACTCAAAATCAACAAGAAGCTCATGATCAGGATGAGACCAAATCAGAATCAGTTCCTGAGACTCAAGAACAAATTCCAGAAGAAACAAACGAGGCAGCACCTGATCAGATACAACCTTTGCGAAGGAGCACAAGAATCAGGCAACCGAAAGTCTACTTCAATGCTAAAGTTGTGGCACATCCAGTGAGTGCAGTATGCTCGCTTGCTCAATATCCAGAAGAACATCAAGTCTTCATTGGAGAATTGGATCAAGAGTACATCCCAAACACCTATAAAGAGGCAATGCAAGACAAAGAATGGAGAGAGTCTGTTGAAGAAGAGATCAATGCCATGATCAAGAACAACACCTGGTATGAGACTGAGCTTCCAAGAGGAAAGAAAGCCGTGACCAGCAGACTCTTGCATACCATCAAGTATCTTGCAAATGGAAAGCCAGAAAGGAAGAAAACCAGACTGGTAGCAAGAGGATACACACAAGTGTATGGAGAAGATTATCTAGACACGTTTGCACCAGTGGCGAAGCTTCATACAATCCGGATACTCATCTCATTGGCAGTGAACCTAGAGTGGGATCTTTGGCAAATGGATGTAAAGAATGCTTTTCTACAAGGTGAACTAGAAGATGAAGTGTACATGAGACCACCTCAGGGAATGAAAGAGATGGTAAAGCCAGGAAATGTCCTCAGACTCAGAAAGGCGATTTATGGCTTGAAGCAATCACCAAGAGCTTGGTACCACAAACTAAGCACTACATTGAATGGAAGAGGATTTGTGAAGTCTCAAGCGGATCACACACTCTTCACTCTCACCAGCAAGTCCGGGATTATTGTGATCCTAGTCTATGTGGACGACATCATCATTACTGGTAGTGACAAGGAGGGGATCAGTGCCACCAAGACATTCCTCAAGACCGCATTTGACATCAAGGATCTAGGTGAACTGAAGTACTTCCTCGGGATTGAGATGTGCAGATCAAAGGAGGGGTTGTTCATGTCCCAAAGAAAATATACTTTGGATATTCTAAAGGAGGCAGGAGATCTTGGAAGAAGACAAGCCAAGACACCACTTGAAGAAGGCTACAAGACACTGCGAGAGGGGGAGTATGAAGATACTCCATTTGAAGATGTCAAGCAATATAGGAGAATTGTTGGAAAGCTGATCTATCTAACCATTACCCGGCCAGATGTTTGTTTTGCAGTAAATCAGGTGAGCCAGCACATGCAAAATCCCAAGGTTCATCACTGGAACATGGTGGAGAGAATCCTAAGATACTTAAGGGAGGCTCCGGGTCAAGGCGTATGGATGGCTTGCAACAGAAACACTGAGGTTGTTGGATACTGTGATGCAGATTGGGCTGGAGACAGAACAGACAGAAGATCAACTACCGGCTATTGCACATTCATTGGAGGAAATTTGGTTACATGGAAGAGTAAGAAGCAGAAGGTTGTGTCTTGCTCAAGTGCAGAAGCAGGGTACAGATCAATGAGGAAATTAACCAGTGAACTCCTCTGGATAAAGAGTCTTCTAGGCGACTTGGGGATTGAGATCACCAACCCCATGACCATGCATTGTGACAACCAAGCCGCAATACACATTGCGTCCAATTCAGTCTTCCATGAGAGGACAAAACACATAGAAGTAGACTGCCACAAGGTAAGAGAAGCAGTAGAGCAGCAAGTGATCCTCCCATGCTACAGAAGGAGTGAAGATCAACTGGCGGACATCTTCACCAAGGCGGCCAGCAGCAAAGTTTGTGAGTCCATTCTTCCAAGACTAGGACTCATAAATCTTCCATGTCAGTGATCCCCTCACCATGGAGTGTTCTACTCTTTTTCCTTTGCTTGGTTTTTATCCCAAGTGGTTTTTCCAAGTAAAGGTTTTAATGAGGGAATACTTCATGGCTTTCCAAGCTTGACTTGTTTCATATGGTCAAGCTTGAGGGGGAGTGTTGACATGAAGAAATCATGGATCCCTAAAACATGGTTCCCAAAATTATGGACCTTGTTTATGGGAGCTCATGAATTCATGGATCCTTAAAACATGGTTCCCAAAATCATGGACCTTGTTTATGGGAGTTCATGAATTCATGGACCTTGTTTATGGAAGATGTCTTTTGTATTCTCTATATATTACAATGTATTTGCAAAGAAATGAATTAAAGAAATAAGTTTATCTCCTTCTTATTCTTATTTGTTCTTGAATGTTCTTGAGTGTTCTTGAGTGTTCATACTCTTTCTCTTCATAAATCATCAATTCTAACACCTAGTAGCATGAAGATTAAGGTCGTGGCACCACCTGAGAGGAAGTACAGTGTTTGGATCGGTGGCTCTATATTAGCTTCACTTAGCACTTTCCAGCAGGTGAAAACATTAACATAACTAACATTTTCCCTTTTTATCTTAGTATATACACTTATCACATTATAATTTATGTATTTGAAAATAATGCAGATGTGGATTGCAAAGGCAGAGTATGATGAATCCGGTCCATCAATTGTGCATAGGAAATGCTTCTAATTAAAATTCATGTAAAGGAAGATCATGGAAGTAATTTTAATGCATTTTTTTGAGTTCAGTTGTTTCCAATCAAAGTTATAAAAACAATTTAAGTGAAGAAATATGATTTTTAACGGCAAATACATGTGTTATTATAAGAACACAAATATGTTAGTTTTGGGAGATAACCAGAACAGAATCGAAGAGTAAGAAAAATTAGAGTTTCATGTGCGATTTCCTTTGTTAAAGAAATAAGCTTTTATATTAAACTTACGAGCAGTAAAAGAAAAGAGATGCTAGTAACAGAAGAATGTTCCATAGATATATATTCCAGTTGTAAAGAATGTTCCATCGTCTAAAACAGAATACTAAACTACTAAATTTATTTGACTGAAAAGAAATATTTAGAGAATCGGTCTAACTCTATCTTTCTTTCCTTCCGTATGAATAAAAGAAATGGTAAATTTGGTCGTTGCCTGTAAAAACTCAAATTTGAAGAGTTTGAACTATATAGGCTAAGTCCACTCCCATTTCTTATAATCACTTAATTTTGAAAGAATGTTAAATTTATTCAACTAAAAAATACTTTTTACAACGAGTTTGCGTTTCTTTGTGAGTGAAAAAAATAAACCCACCCTAGCTTTACATCACATTTGAGTTTTATGTGAAAGAGAACTATGCTACATGGCTTTTTGCTAAGCTGATGAATCTTGGTGTTTCATGTTGGTGATGCGATTTCAAATTTGCTTGTCTATGATTCATTATAAGAGCCGAAGCTGATTTAGGCTCCTCACCGAACCTTCTTCCATCAAGCAACATATAAGGTTGCATGAAATACGTAACTTAACAGGAACAAATCGATCTTGCTGCTCTTTGTGGTTAGGAGGAGAACGATCTCTTCCCATACGTGAGTGTATGCCGTGGATAGTAGTTTACTCGTGAGGTTCGTCCAGATCTCCTCTGAGTATGGACATTGATAGAACATGTGGTTATGGGTCTCCGGATTAGTCGTGCATAAGTTACACATAATCATAGTTCCCCCATTATGTTGAGAGATTCTGTCGCCTGTAGAAAGTCTTATTGTGGATGACAATCCAAGCATGAAAAGAGTACTTTGGAGTATTGTATTGCATTGGAACCACACTCCTAGAAACTATACAACCTGAGTATGCATCACTCGCGATAGCTTCCATGTTTCCTTTGACGTGAAAACTGTCTTTGTAATTTTGTCGACCAACCGGAATCACATTCTTTCACTTGAATTGTTCTTTGTAATTCTGATAGGAAGTAACTGAACTCAAAGAAAGACATTAAATATTTTAGTTAGTTATGTATACCAAACCAATAGTGTTTATTTATGTTCTTTTTGATTTACAATACTACGTGTAATAAATACGGATATGGTCGTGATAACCGGTCCTGTATTTCATGGGTAAATAAATTCTCTAAAGTTTAATTTCCGTTTAATTTCGGTTTGCCTAAAACCAAATTGAAACCCAGAAACACAAAAACCAAACAACAATTTTGAAGCATCCATCACAAAGATCCTTCTTCGAGATCGCTGCCGACAAAACCAGCAAATCTCATTGGCGACGAGCAAGAATCCCTAATTCACGGAGAGGAGCAGTTGGTTCAGAGGATGTCGAACGGTACGGATCAGTCGCGGAAGCGTGCGTCGCCTGGAGACAACAACTGGTTGCCACCTGGTTGGAGAGTCGAAGACAAGGTTCGAACCTCTGGTGCTACAGCTGGTTCCGTTGATAAGGTCTATAAAAATCTCATCTCTTTACTTCTTAGAGTATCGACTCTTCGCTGCTACAGTGTTGGTAGATAAGAAAGATCTTGCCTTTACAGATGTTTAGAAGGAAGAGAATGGATTGGTATGAGTTTAGAGATGTATGTTAATGGGTGTGTATTGATCCTCCTGTGTTTTGCAGTACTATTACGAGCCCATCACAGGACGTAAGTTTAGGTCCAGGACCGAAGTGTTGTACTACTTGGAACATGGGACTTCTAAGAAAGGAAGCAAGAAAGGAGACAACACTGATTCCAGTTCAGACGTGAGTTAAAGTTTGAACCTTTCACTGTTTTTGTTCAAACTCGTGATACAATATGGAATCTTGTGTTTTGCAGCATTTCGAAGGGCAAGGAAGCAATAAATGCAGTAAAAAAGCTAAAGAGACGCCTCCGCCGCGGCCACCATCCCCGCCATTGAAGTTTGATTTTGAGAATCCACCAGAGAAGGTAAGCTGGTCCTTGGCAAACGCAGGAGAGGAAGCTTGGACACCTTTTGTTGGGGACGACAAGGTTCAAGATTCATTGAGACGAGAATGGTGCACTGCGTTTACTGCTATCACGACCAAGAACCCAACTAAACTGTCTTCGTTGAGACGATGATTGACAGACAAGGTGGCGTTTGACTTTAGGTTGATGCATCTGTTGTAACATAAACGGGGATGGTAGAGTTGTGTAACTTGGAGTATTCACATAATTTAAGTTAGTTTGCACTCTAGTTTTCCTAGAATGTGATAATGGGAAACACATATCTGCGTTTGCGTTTGACATATATGGACATCGCTTTTTGACACATATTGATAAGAAAACTCTCTAAGTAAGCTTGAAGTAAGACTACGGTGAAGACGTTTTACATGGAAGTGGTAAGACTGCCGAGCTAATGGAACGATGAGGTAAAGCAAACGATGGTTTTGTTTGCTCTTCCTAACTGCAAGATTTCTCCGTGTATAAGAGGATTTACTCACAAAAAAAGTTTGTGTGCATAAGGAAAATGAATGTTACAGGCTTAAAGCATTATCATTCTATTTCCAAAGCAAGACCAAGAGAGTACATTTCGCTACAATGTAAATGTCAGACAAGAAGCGTCTGTAGTCCAACGGTTAGGATAATTGCCTTCCAAGCAATAGACCCGGGTTCGACACCCGGCAGACGCAACCAGTGTTTTACCAATTTTTTCAGTTAGTTTTTCAAAGTTGAAACAGTGCCACGGGAAGATTTTTGTGTATCCTTTTAGTAATGAAAACATTCAGAAGTGTGTGTTTTTGTGGGTGTAAGCAATAAAATGTGGTCTTAAGCTTAAATTTGAATGGCACTACTTTTGCTTTTTTGACCTGTGTATAATCAGTGCCGGTCCGGGTTTTACGTGGCGCCCAAAGCGAACACCAAAATTGTTGCCCTTTAATCATAATTTTTAATATCATTTAAATATAATAATATTACGAAAACTAAAATTATAAACATCAATAAATTATTTATAAAAAATATTTATTGTTTTTTGTCAAATTTTTATTAATTTGGAATAATTAATCATTTTGATCAATTCGTATTATTGTATTATCATTAACAATCCATTTTATTATTACATAACTGATAACTTTTATGAGTTCATTTTCAAAAAAAACATTTTATGATAACAGTTAAAATCATAATTGTTAGTAATACATGATAAAATTGTATTTGTGTACAAGTTATCCATTATTTTTGAAATTTTTTATAGGGTTATATTAAAGAACAATAATTTTTGTTTGTAAAGTCCTATACATTTTTAAAGAATTACAGAGAACATAACTAATTTCTAATAGTTTTATATTGTATTCAAACAGTAGATTATACAAAATTATGAAAAGAAATAAGAAGAAATAGAAAAAGAAGAAGAATTGCTTAGAAGGATTACATAGAAGATGCCTGGGAAGCACATCAACTTCAAAATAATAAACCGTTGAGAAGAAATGATAAAACAGAATTCGTTTGTTAAAGTATTAAAGTAATAATTAGGTTTTCTATTTAATAATTTAATATAATAAAAAAACTTAAATGGTTAAAAAGGAAGAATGATTCGTTCACAACTCCAAGCGATGTACGTTGCATCATATTTCATTTCAATGCTCGTTTAAAAGAAAAATAAAACAACTGGTTGAATCGAACTTGCAACTTGAAAACTACAAGATAAGCCAACAAACCACTATACTACATGGAATTAATTACAATTTGGTGCCCCTAAATTTTCTATAATCTGTGGCGCCCGAAGCCTTTGCTTCATGGGCTTTACCCCAGGGCCGGCCCTGTGTATAATATAACTGGCTACAAAGACAAATGAGTACTAAACTAGTAATTCTTGGTCTCTAAACCTTCTCGACGCAGCAGAGGCTTCCGTTTTTGTCTTGAGCCTCAAGTTTTTACAAAAAGTTAAAACAAAGGTTTTGTACGTCGTGTTGGTTTTGGCTATCTTTTACCCTCTCTGTTTGTCAAAAATTACAGAATTGCCACTGAGGTTGCTTGCATTGTCTTCTTTATCTACAACGATCAACAATTTACAGAGGGAAAAGGTAGAGACTTTGAGAGTATAATACACAGAGTTTCTGTGATTCACTAACAAAAAAAAGCACATCGGAGAAAAAAGGTATTTGCTTTCTATGTAGTAATGCCTTCACAACAAGTCATCTCCTTTTGGTTTCTACTCGCTTTCATGTTTGTAGATGTGATAAGAAAGGTTGTTGCTTTTCGTTTTTAAGGTCTTTGTTGCTCCAAAGAACGTGACTTTTGAGTAGTTAAATCCTCGGATTATCTATTTCTGCAAAGCTTACTCCTAATAAAACCCAAAAGCTTTGTCATTTACTCATATTACATGCAAAAATCAAAACTTTGATGTACTAAAAACATGATTTTTCTTTACGGAAAGTCTTTTCATTTTTGTTGTATTTTGCGATTATCATGTGTCTACGTTTCATTATAGTGTTTGTGAAATGGAATCTCATATGGGTTTCTCTTTTGATGAACCTCCAAGATGGAGAAACAAGAGTTTTCAGTTGGAGATTCATCCGCAGAGATGAAGAAAAGTAGTAGTGACTGTTCTGAAGAGAAGTTTGTGTGGCCATGGGTTGGTCTTGTAGCTAACATACCAACGCAAGTTGAGAAATCTGGTCGGAGAGTGGGCAAAAGCGGTTCAACGCTACGTGATGAGCTCATCCAGAAAGGGTTTAATCCTACAAGAGTCCAACCCATCTGGAACTTCAAGGGACACTCTGGTTTTGCTTTGGTGGAGTTCACCAAAGACTTTAAAGGGTTCGAGAACGCCATGAACTTCGAGAGGAGTTACAAATCAGACGGTCATGGGAAGAAAGATTGGGAGAAAGGTATAAAACTGCTTCTTCTGTGTTTTTTTTTGAAGTGTTTCTTTTGTTTGTTATGACATTGAAAGTTTCTTTCTTTTTGGAAAGGTGTTCACTTGAGAGATGATAAGCCCTATGGATGGGTTGCTAGAGAGGATGACTACTATCGCAGTGGGATTGTTGGCAAGAACGTTCAGAAGAAGAGAGACTTGAAGAGTGTATCACAGCTTCAAGAAGAGGAGGAAAGGAAAATGATTCAGCTTGTTGAAAACATGTCTCAGTCGATAGTAATGAAGAAGATAAGCAAGCAAGAGCTTGAACACAAAGTTGATGAGACTTCTCGTGTTTTGGAGAGTGTTGAATTGCATAACTATCAGCTAAACCAAACGTACGAACAAGGTATGAAAACACTTGGATTAGTCTTAACTCAGAATGGATTTGTTTTGTTGTTGACATAGTTCTTTGGTTTTGTATTCTTGATGAGAAGAGGTTGAGAAGATGCAGACAAACTTACAAGAGCTGTATCAGCAGATTCTGATAGGACATGAAAAATCTATGTCTGACCTGGAAACAGAGAGGGAGAATCTGGAGAGTCGTGCAAGGCAGATCTATACAAACGAAGCTGAGATGGAAAAATCCAGACTTGAAATAGAAATGGTAATGATTCTTTCCTTATAAATTTATACAAAAAGATCATACGACACAATGAAAATTTGTTACCTTTTTTGTTTTTTGCAGAATCAAAAGGCTATGTTGGAGCAGAATGAAGCGAACATGGAAGCTATGAAGCTTGCAGAGAAGCACCAGGCAAGTAGTTCTTTAGTTGGACAGTATATTCATGAACATACACCCCCAATACTCTAAAGCTTCCATGTACAACCTTTGAGTATCTCAAAACATGACAACTTTTTTTGCAGAAAGAGAAGGAGAAGCTTCATGAGAAGATAATGGAAATGGAAGCGAAACTCAATGAAACACAAGAGCTGGAGTTGGAGATAGAAAAGCTGAAAGGTAACACCAATGTGATGAAGCATATGGCGGATGGAGATGCAGATTTAATGGAGAAGATGGCCAAGACTCAGACAGAGCTCGAGGCTAGAGAAACGGCTCTACATGATAAAATAATGTCTCTGACACAAAAAGAACGTATGGCCAACGACGAGTTTCAAGAAGCTAGGAAAGAGATGATTCAGGTACAAAACAAAGACAGTCTAAATCTATATGATCTCCTGGAGTTTAGGAAGTGTCTGTCCTTTTAACTGATCATATTACTTTGAGCAGTTCTGGAAGGGGAATGAAGATTTGGTGAGTGGAGAGAAGATAAGAGTGAAGACGATGGGGCATTTAAACATGGAGCCGTTTGTGGAAGCAGTGAAGAGGAAACATAGATGTTCAGAAGCAGAGCAGATCTAAAAGCTACGATGTTGTGTTCATTTTGGGAGACACAAATTGGAGATGTGCATTGGCATCCATTCAAAGTGGATGAATCTGATGGAATCGCAAAGGTGTGACTCTTGTTGCACTATAGATTTTGACATTGCCTTTTTATTACAAAGTACTATATCTCAAGATCATCTTACATGTGAATATTTGCAGAGAGTGGTTGATAAAAACGATAAGAAGCTGGTTAAGCTGAAGGATGACTACGGTGAGGAGCTTTACGATGAAGTGGTGAGAACGAAAATGGAGATAGTGGAATACAACGCAAGTGGTGGGTATGTGGTTTCAGAGCTGTGGAACTTTGAGAAGAACCAAAAGGCTACAATGGAGGAAGCAACGGAGGTAATGTTGAAGATAAGGAAGAAGGTTTTGGCAACGAAGAACAAACGAAAGAGGCGTTGAGATTTGATACCCCTCAAGATCTACTTCAGTTAAATAAGATAGAACTTGAGTGACAACGTGAACACGTTTTTGCCTTTAGACATTGATATGTTGTTACCTTCTTTTATTACAGACAAGTTTAAATTAATTTGCTTGAACTGCTACTGACTTTGCCAGTTTCTTAAATGGTTTGCCTCCCAGTTATCTTCTCTGTTTGTAACTTAGAGCACAAACAAGCTCTTCATTATTTTTGTTGGTGTGAATGATAGGTTATATAGTCAAGTATTTAAATTAGAAACTGCGTAACAAGAAGCGTCTGTAGTCCAACGGTTAGGATAATTGCCTTCCAAGCAATAGACCCGGGTTCGACTCCCGGCAGACGCATTTCGTTTTTTAAATTTTTCTGATAATCATTCTGTGTCAAACGAAACGGCATCGTATTGCTTCACTAATAAACACGCAAAAACGAATCACACCGCTTCGAAGGGTATAAACGTCAAATGATATTTTATCCACCGTTATGATAATCACAGGCCGCACATATTAGTAAAACGCATGTTGCGTGCACGCGCCGAATCGTATCGTGTGGCCACCATTTCTCGAACCGAACAGCCTCCCACCACACGCTTCTTCTTCTACTGTTTTGTCTTTTCAATAGTTTTTTTCCGGCGAGGTGTAGATAGTTTTATTACCATGGCGGGCACTTGCACCTCGATTAGGCCTCGCTTCATTGGTTCTTGTTCGACTGTGGAGCTTTCCAGGTTGATTAACCGAACAGGAGTTCCTTTCTCCGTTCGAATCTCTACCAGAACTAGAAGCCAAGGAGGTGGTTTCACTGCACCTGTCTCATCACGTGAGGAAGGTCCTTCTTGTATCTTCGTTGGTCCGATTGATTCCGCTAGAAAAGAAACTCTAGAAGCTCTTTACCGCCAAGTAGTCCTCCTCAGCTCTTTTGTTTTTGATATTTGTATCTATGGTTGTGTAGAGAAGTGAGTTTTTTTTTGGTGGTTTTTGTAAATGAATTAGGCGAAGAATGCTTATTACAATGGGAAGCCGTTGATAGTTGATGACATGTTTGACAGAGTCGAGGTATGATAACAGTTTGGTGTTATATTATACTAGTTGATATGGTTTATGTAAGTGTTATTATGTTCTCTTGCAGCTTAAGCTTCGGTGGTATGGTTCGAAGTCTGTTGTCAAGTATCCTCGTTGCAGCCTCCTGCGACAGTCAACTTATGCTGATGCAGAGGTACACTTTGGGGAGTTCATGTTTCACTTTACCTCTTGAAGCATCTATTTTTTTTTTGAGATTTTGGATTCGATTAGTCATTAGCTTTCAGTTTTAAGAAGGTTGTCTTTGATAAAAAGTGGCTACTGAGATGTATGATCCTTACAGTGCTACTGAGTTATTGCCTGAGATATCTTAGTCTTTGCAATGAAACATATGCTTTGCTCTCGAGAAACATTTATATATGTTTGTTTTTCATTCGTGTGTCTACTGTTTGCTATTATGATCATAGTTTTTTTTTTTCTCTGGTGAAGAATGCTTTTGTCAAGGGTTGATATTGAGTTGAATCCTTTTTTTAGGACAGGATGATGCATCACAAGTTCTCCTGTTGGCTACCATATGGATCTTGATTCTCTTGTTTGGTAGCTCAGCATGCGTTCTGCCCACAATGTATGGCCTCAGCTTAGTCTATGGAGGCACTCCGTTCGACTCAGGGCTTGTCTATAGCAGCAGCCAGTTGTCGTCTTCTTCTATGCCTCTTCTGACAAAGGTTAACGGCATCCTCCTTACCGTGTTAGGACCTGCTTTTGGATATCCTATTGCATCTTCTGCAGGTACACCAGAATGCAATGCAAACATCATATTCACCTTATTAAAGTTTGCAGTTCTATACAATATGGTAAAAAAACGGTGTTTGCAGTAAGGGTTCTTAAAGGGCTATGGAGAAATGACTTAACGGCTCTAAAAGGAGACTGTCCGAACTGTGGTGAAGAGGTCTAATCTTTGCTCTTAATTCTTTTGCGGCAACAAAAAAAAAAAAAAAGAATACGAAACCGTTTCTTGACTATGATGGAACTTGTGTGTAGGTTTTTGCATTCGTGAGATCGGATCAATCAAACAGATCAGCTCACAAAGCTGACTGTCATGTCTGTGAGTGCACCCTGGAGTTCCGTACCAAAGTGGAGGTAAGTATGACATGAACCAGTCACTTCCTTGGATAGCCCTATGTAGATTTGTTTCTAACAGTAATGATTGTGTGTGTGTGTGTGTGTTCTGTTTTAGAAATCTGCGTCGCTATTGGGTAGGAAATGGGTATACGGCAGGATATACCTTGTTTCACGACCTAGGAGAAATCGGCGTTCCAAGTATACATAATCCTCTGACCAAAGAGAAAGATGATTTTTTTGGGGGATGGTTTCTACTCAATTGTCTATTTATTAAAACAAAAACAAAAAGGATACTTTTAAAGATGGTAATATTTTGTAACATCCAAAAGATTCATATTAACTGTGACTATCAACGTTTCTGTCTATTAAATATTGTTGCCTTTCTCTACAAGCAGTTTAACAAAAAAAAAAAAAGAAAGAAAGAAAAACAGAGGATTCTTGGAAAATGTTCGTCGAATTTAAGTTAATTATAGAATTTCTGGAGTGAGCTGTTATACATGTTAGATCTGGTGTCTAGAATATTGATTTTATATATTATGTACCTTTTTGTCGAAAATTCAAAATTCTTGCTTACTTTTGTTCTTTATCTGGTATTAAAAAAAAAGAAAAAGTAAAGAATGGTCTAATCTGGCCGACTACGCTAATTGTAATTTAACTCAATGATTCTAATATTTTAGTGACTACAATAATAATAAGCTTTGTGTAAACCAGGTTATATCCATTGGCAAGCTTAAGAAAATAAAAATAATTAACCCTTCGCTCCCCCTAATTAAGCCAAGAGATTAATTTACTCCTACAAATTACAGAAGTAAGTCCCCCATATTGACGTTAATTACAGATCAAACCCATTTTCTCCCTTCCCTTTGTTTAAGTCTCCCCCCTCCCTGTAAAGCTTCCAAAGCTTCCTGTTTATTCATAGAATTCTTCTGGAGATCGGATTTGAAGCAAGAAAAAAAAGAGAGATGGGGAGTCCAAAGAAGAACGAGAACAGGGCTTCTTCGCCGCCCATGACTTCCGGTTTCTCCATGTTCGGCAGCGCCATGTCCAGATCCGGTCAACGGGTCTATGTTCCTTAAACTCATCACAATTCTGCATGATATGTTGTGTTATAGAATCTATAGCTATAAGCTTATACTGTCTGCTATAAAACATTTTGATCCCTTGAGGTGCTTTATATTGTCAAATTGTTTTTATTACAAAACATGGGGATATGATACTACTATTAATTCTTTCACAAGTCAACAAACACAGATCAAGTTTTGTTTCTGTCTGAAAATTTTCTGCATATTCGTTTCAGTCTCCTAAGTCCTAACTGAGTTATGTGTTATGAAACTGAAGTCCTTCTGGTTGAATGTTTCAGTTCATGTTTCTTTGGGCTAATGCTGTGTTTCGTTACATTTCATTTTTCAGGTGATTGCTTATGAAGGGGGTTGAGGTCATAAATCCAGAAGGTGGTAAGGAAGATGCAGAAGAGGAAGCTCAGAGAGGAAGGTGGAAAGACGAGGTTATTACTTAGTATTACTATCATTTTTATTCTTTCTTTTCTTGATTGCAACTTTTGTGGAAACTTATCTCGTTTCTTGGGTTCTTAACAGGAACGTGATAGTTACTGGAAGATGATGCAGAAGTATATAGGTTCGGATATTACATCAATGGTCACACTTCCTGTTATTATATTTGAGCCAATGACTATGCTCCAGAAGATGGCTGAGGTTAGGCTTCTATCTTCTTCTCCTGTGTTTGTGATTTTTGTTGTTTCTAGCAAGAAGTGAGATTTTGAAACATTTCTTTGCAGTTAATGGAATATTCCTACTTGCTGGATCAAGCCGATGAATGCGAGGATCCTTACTTGCGCTTAGTATATGCTTGTAAGTCCTGTATACTCTACTAACTTGTTTTCACTTCCGAGTTTTGTTAAGACTTCTAAGCCGATGAATGGGATTTTCTTTTGTTCTGTTCAGCATCATGGGCTATATCTGTTTACTTGGCCTACCAACGAACTTGGAAGCCTTTCAATCCTATTCTTGGAGAGACATATGAGATGGCCAACCATGCGGTATTTCATTTCTTTCTGAGCAGGTGCATCAGCTGTACACTTCATTGCTACAGCTAGTTTGCAATTAACTTGTCTATCTTGACTCGGTTATAATTTAAGAAACTCTGGTTTTGTTTCAGGTTAGCCATCATCCCCCAATGAGTGCTGGTCACGCCGAGAACGAGCACTTCACTTACGACGTCACCTCAAAGTTGAAAACTAAGCTTTTGGGTAACTCTGTTGATGTTTACCCTGTTGGGAGGTGATTTTGTTTCTGTTTATGATCCGCTGCATAATATTCTGTTTTATGTTTACATCTAAGCTCATGCAGCTTATCTATTGTCTTGCAGAACGCGTGTAACCCTCAAAAAAGATGGTGTGGTTCTGGATTTGGTGCCGCCACTCACTAAGGTTCACAATCTGATATTTGGACGAACGTGGGTTGACTCACCTGGAGAAATGGTCATGACAAATATAACCACCGGGGACAAAGTTGTTCTTTATTTCCAGCCATGTGGTTGGTTCGGGTAAATTGACAACACATTTCTTTATCTATTGTCATGTTCCTGATGTGTTTCCCAACATGCTTATTGATAGAAGTGTACTTTCCTTGATCTCAGTTCTGGTCGGTACGAAAGTGGATGGATACGTTTACAGCGCAGAGGAAGAACCTAAATCCATGATGACAGGAAAATGGAATGAGAAAATCAGCTACCAACCTTGTGATACTGAGGGTGAACCCCTTCCTGGCACAGAGCTTAAAGAGGTATTGTACTTGATAGAACTTTGCAACCAACATTGTTTCGCTCTTTTAGTATGTTCTTATGCCTTTATGTTTTGTTTTGTGTTGCTTCCTTCAGGTGTGGCATGTGGCTGATGTTCCCAAGAATGACAAGTTTCAGTACACCCACTTTGCTCACAAGATAAACAGCTTCGACACAGCTCCTCCTAAGCTCTTGGCCTTCAGACTCACGTCTCCGTCCTGATAGATATGCCCTTGAGCA